>KZ870356.1:27881-48426 GCA_003456935.1 Machilis hrabei | reverse complement strand
GTTTCTCCCGATCTTTGATTCTTTATATATTGCCAAAATCTCTTAGGATTTTCAGACAGAAATGAACCTAAATCCTCTTTCTCAAATTTATCGCGAGCTGTTCTTAAGAGAGTTTTAGTGCTAATACGAGCTTCCCTAAACACTTCCGCGGAATGTGGACTGTTTTCTTTTCTTAACTTGTTTTTTAATTTACATTATTTTCTCAGTGCTCTCTTAATATCCCTAGAATACCATGGTGGTGTTTTACTTGAACCTAACTCACGAGAAGGCACGAACGTTTTTTATAGAATGAGACAGGATGGAAGTAAACACATTCCAAATAGAGTCAATATCTAGACTACACTATCGTTACAATATGAAAGAAAGTNTTCTAAATTATCAGACATGTATTTACTTATCCCTGCCAAATCTGCCCTTTTGAAGTTATACACTTTACGCTTTACATCTTTTGTTATTTGTGCATTTACCCTTAAACATGTAACAACGACTTTGTGATCGCTCAGCCCATCTTCCACGTATATTTCACTAACATAATTTGGATAATTTGTCAAAAACAAATCTAAACTACTTTGTCCACGTGTAGGAGATTGAACGAGCTGTTCTATCGAGTGATTCTAGAGTACTTCTAACAAGCAATGTGATGAGTCGCTAATACCCCTTCCAAAACTAAACAAATTCCAATCAATTTCAAGTAGATTGAAATCTCCAGCAATTAGAATCGGTCTATCATTTCTATTGTCTAAAACCTTTTCAACTGAACAACGAAGCAAACTCAATAATAGTGGTTTAATAGATTTGGCAAGCCAGTACGGCAGTTAATTGAGTATCGTAGTGTAAGATATTTGTTTTATAACAAAGCAGTTCATTTAGATATCAGTTACTGCCCTATAACAATAGAGATCATGATACCGTCACTCCTTAGCTGGCTGATAGAGACAATTAAGACTAAGAATACTGTGTTTCTTGAAAAACTGCTGTAATTATCTTGAACACATAACAAAAAACTTTCAGAATACTATAACATATATATATATATATATATATATTACAGTGCTCAAAAAGTAATGCCCTAGATTTTTTCTCAGCCAATAATAAATATAGAAAAGTGAAATTTTACATGCTGAAAATTTGTAGTTTCTGTGTGAAATTGCACGGCATTCCGACAGATAGTACAGCTGTGGTAGTCTGTTAAAATGGCGTCTGTGAACGAATCACGTTACAAACAACGACCTGTATTTTAAATCTTGGTTGCGGAAAAAGGAACTGTTGTGAACATTCACAAACGTTTCGTGTGCTGCATATGGAAGTTGTGCAATCGATAGGAGCACCGTTGGTCACTGGGCTCAGAGAGTTAAAGCTTCAGGAAGTGGAGAGATGGAGGTGCATGATGAGCCGCGCTCAGGGCGTCCTGAAACAGCCAACAGCCCAGACATGATTCTTGTGGATGTGATGCCAAGAGGTGAGACAATCAATTAGGATACGTACATCAAGACCATGACGAAACTCAACCAGTGCTTCCGCTGAGTTCGGCCTCATAAAAAGAACTCAGCCGAAGTATTGCTCCAGCACGACAATGCACGCCCTCACACAACTCTGAAAACCCTGGAAACAATCGCCAAATTAGGTTAGAATGTGCTCCCCCATCCACCCTATAGTCCCGATCTGTATCCCTCTGATTTTTTATCTTTTTGGGCCACTTAAGGTTGCACTGCACATGATTAGGTTTAAAGATGATGCTTATATACGAGAGCTGAGACCAGTGGACCTCATAGTTGCTTCAGCTTTCACAAAGTAAACGTTCTCTCCTGCAATGGCTTCAAACCAAGCGGATTTTTTACTCGATGACGGTCGCAATATACTTGGACCTACTCTCCCGGAAATAATGGCTTTAAACCAGACAGCCTCTTCACTCGATGACGACCGCAATGTACTTGGTACTATTTTCCTGTAAACGCTGGCTTTAAACCAGACGATTTCTTCACGTGATAACAATCGCAATATATATGGAATTATTCTCACGGAAACGACAGCTTCTGACCATATGAGCTCATCACACGATGACGATCACAATGTACATGGAACTCTCTCCCAGAAATTACTCTCGCAATGGACAATGGAAATGAGAAATTGAAAAACAGATGTATAACCTGCGAGAAAACATTCACCCAGGCTCGCAACATGTACCGTCACCAAAGTGCTCAACATGGAGAGAAATCTAAAACACAGCGCTCGCATTTGAAAGGTCTTCCAGGTGTGCATAAATGTGTTGAATGTGATGAAACATTTACACGAAAGGATAGCCTCGTCACATTAACGCGAAACATCAACATGGTGCGAAACGTCAAGCCATTCAACCATACGAAGATCACCCACCAGCAAAGCTTCAAGCTCAGCAATCAACAGTAACAGAAACTACGACGATTCCACTGCCAGGGATATATCTACCACCACCATCTGAAGATCAGACAGCTGTAAACCATCCAACTGCACAGATTGTGGCATTATCTTCACAGCCATTAATATTCGAAGCTCCATCTACTGCATCAACGCCGGCCGAGTCTACCACACCTACGGAGTCCACGCTGAATAAATCGTTTAACGTGTACCGCGTCGAGGGAAATGGTGGAGAAGAAGACCACGCCGATTTTTAGAAATATCTCTCCAACAGAGTCTCCAAAATAATTGACATTGTTAGTGCACTGCAACGTGATTGGCGTGGAGTGAAATATTACGCAATTGTTTGGGTGGCCTTTATGAAAAACATGGGAGACGACAATGCGATGCGAACAGAGGCCTATTTCAGAAGCCAAGTTTCCTACGCCATCCAGTCTACGAACATCGAGAATGAAATCAAATCGGCATTTAACCAAATACTCGTCAACTGCGCAGAATTTCAACGATTAGGCAGCAATTGGGTGTTGGAGAAAGTGATACATCTGGATTTCTGCGCATGCAAGTACGTCCCACCCTTCGGGTCGTCATATATACCCACTCCGTCTGCAATTGTTCGAAAAGAGGCAATCGTCAATGTGCAAAATGGTGAACAAAAATGTTTTCTGTGGTCTATCCTGGCTGCTCTCCATTCAATTGACCGTGAAAATAGACCACGTCGAGTCAACCATTATTTGCCCTTCGAAGACACAATCAACATGACGTGATAACATACCCCGTCCCACTCACTCAAACTACCAAATTCGAGAGTCAGAATGACATTTCTGTCAACATCTTCGGATACGATGAAGAAGAACTGTTCCCGATCCACATCACCAGTGAAGAAAAGCCAGCCCACGTGAATCTTTGTACATCACNGAGGAAAGCAACAGACAATACTGCCTCATTCGGAACTACAGTCGTCTCTTGAGTTATCTCACCAACACAGAGCGTGGCACTGCTAAAGGTGTCTTCACAGGTTTTCGTAGGAGGACAGATTAATACGATATGTGGATTACTGCGGGGAGCACAAGGCACAAAGAATCGAGATGCCAACCGAAGAAAACAAGTGGTTGAAGTTTGTCGAGTTCCACATGAGTTTACCAGCACCCTACATCATTTACGCCGATTTTGAATCTTATGCGACAAAAATCAAGGGCTGCACTCCCAATCCAGATTACTCCTCCACCACGAAGCTGATACACCATATTCCTTCGGGGTTTTGCTACGTCATGATAGGCCCCGAAGGAAAGATGATCCAGAAGCCAACAGTGTACCATTGAACTGACGTCATCAATATATTCTTGGAACATCTTGACGAAGAAGACATTCGCATCCGGCGCTTAAAAAAGGAGATGAAACTCATGGGCTTGACTGCATAAGAAGAACATGATTTCTTCATGCAAATGGATTGCCACATATGCGGAGGACATTTGGGGAACGACAGAGTGAGAGATTACTGCCATATGACTGGAAAGTTTCGAGGGAAAGCACACAACAAGTGTAATTTAAATTACAAATTTTGAAAAGTGGTTCCGGTGTCTTTCATAATTTGAAAGGATATGACAGCCATCACATCATGACGGAAATAGGGCGAATGAAAGGATGTCGAATCAGCTGTAGTCCAAACAAAATGGAGAAATATATTTAATTTTCTCTGGGAAACCTGCGGTTTATAGACTCTTTTCAGTTTCTCCCAACTTCACTTAATAAACTCGTAGCCAACATGGCAAACGACAGTGAAGAAAAGTTTGGTATCCTGAGCATGCAATTCACCGCACTACAAGTGCCTCTCTTACTGCGCATATGTATTCTGCTATGACTACTTTGATGGGCCTGACAAATTGAAAGAAAAGGAACTCCCTTTCAAGGCATCGTTTTATAATAGCTTTACAGAAGAACACATATCAAAAGAGGATTACCAACATGCTCAACAGGTGTGGAACACGTTCAAAATGAAGACCCTAGGCGAGTACCACAATCTCTACATGCAGGTAGATGTTATGCAGCTTGCTAATGATTTTCAAAATTTTAGAAGTTTATGCCTCCAACATTACAAGATCGACCGGGTCCACGTCTTCAACTCACCCGGTCTCGCTTGGAAGGCTTGCTTGAAGATGACCAAAGTCTAGCTGGAGCTGTTAACAGATGTCGACATGTATCTCTTTATCGAGTGCGGTGTCAAAGGAGGAATTAGTAAGATTGCCAATCACTACAGTAAAGCTAATAACTCGATGGTGGAGGGCTATGATGAAAATCAGCCATCAAAATACATAATGTATCTCGATGCCAACAACTTATATGGATGGGCGATGAGCCAGCACCTACCCGTACGAGATTTCCAGTGGACTGAAGAGGAGAGCGACTTCGTGAACCATCCAGACGACCACGACATCGGCTACATAGTAGAGTGTGATTTAGAGTACCCACAAAACTCTACACAACAGCCATTCAGATTATCCTCTTGCTCCGGAACGGGTCAAGATTACAAAAGACATGCTTTCACCATATTCCTGTCATGCTTTGGAAGAGCTTAACATTACGCACTTTGCTTGAGATTGGGCATGATGCTGACACGCGTTCATTGCGTATTGAAGTTCCATCAGGAGGCCTAGATAAAACCGTACATCGTATTCAACACGAATTGCAGGGAGCTGGCGAAAAACGACTTCGAAAAAGATTTTTTCAAGTTGATGAACAATGTTGTATTTGGAAAAACTATGGAGAATCTACGAAATAGAGTCAATGTTGAACTCGTCACGGATGAGAAAGGAGCGAAGAAACTTATAGCCCCCACATCTTTTCACGCTCAAAATTTTCGACAACGATCTCGTAGCCTTTAATTGTGAGCTTACGCGTCTGAATGTCATGGGAACACGGAGAACCCCCTGTATAAACAATGACTTTGACATTGTAAGGGAATGTCTGAAAGTGTACATATATATTTATTTTGTTACTAATCTTACATCATTAAATACGAAGCCTCGATTTATATAGTTATATAATGCATTCAAAGAATAAGTGTGATTCGATTATTTATTGCACATTGGCAAAGTCATATTTACCACGGCCCACGGCAAAGTCGAGAAAGATACTTTAATTCCAGTTAGTTATTACTTGTATTTCTACGGCGTAATAACATAACCGGATATCGCGGTTACGAGAAAGGATAAGCAGCCTCAACATCTGTGAGACTAATTAGAATAAACAGAAAGTGTGGTTAGGGATAAGAGTCTTGAGAACTCGCTAAAAAGCAAATACAAGCGTCTTTAATTTTGAGCATGGAGAACAGTCATATTGCTTGCTTGCAGCTGTGCAATAATAGAAGAGAGCAGGAGTAATAGGGAACCTCCTTACTAATTACTGTAAACAGGATACGGTCAGATAAAGATCTGGCAAGACGCACGTAACCTTCGATACTTCCGGAGTTCAAATGACTAGAAGAGTGATGTTAAATAATTAACACACGGAGTGAGAACATATAAAGTTCTCAGAGCGTACCACGTTACGGCGTAAGTCACCAACTCTCCTTCACTCGGGAATACCAGAGGATATGGAAAACCCAGGCACGTGCAGTAAATACATGTACACCCCCTGACGTCATAGTGTCCTCCCTCTCTGATTGAAGCGACACAATGGAAGGGCTCAGCACACACAGGAAATGCTCCTCTATAAAAAGGCCGCCCCACAGGGTGAAAGGGTCAATCATCGGTCAGTCTGTCATCAGACTACAGACTGCGGCCAGTGACTTCTTCTTCTCCAGGAACCAGACTACAGCCACCAAGTAGCCACCGCCTTAGATGGTAATTGTGACAGTGCCATAGATTTGAGTGCAGTATTCAGTGAATACATATAAGTATGAATACAACAGTTATTGGAATGAGGTAATATACGATAGCAATGTTTAGTGTAGTACTTAATACAAAGCTCACAAACAGATTAGATTTAAAGTAAGAGTGTTAGAACATAAGTGTTAGAATTTAATGATGTTAGAAACCTAAGTGTTTGATGTAAAGAAGTGTGGTTGTTAAACGATTTCTAAGGCCTTAAATAAATAGTCAGTTTATTTAAATATTAACTATGCTTATTCTTTTCACGATCCACCATAGTGTGTAAGGGATCTTTGTGAGACCGAGCCGAGGTGTTTGAACTTATCCTCTCGCAAAGCACAGAGTTGCTAGCCAAGCGTAATTATAACACAAACCCCCCATTGCCTAAATAAGACTAGAGGCAGAGTGTATTTGGCATGGTTTATTATAGAAATATACCTACTCACAGATCACTGACATTGTGGTGCGGATGAAAGAAAATTTTGAAAAAAATTGAAAACTTTTCGAATGCATGTTTAGAGATTAGAAAGTGGAAAACATTTTTAGATTAAATAAGTAGTGAATAGTACGCCAGGATATAAGCAAATGAAAAGCAAACGTATTCATAAAAAAATTAAAGCTTTGAATGAGGTAGAAATTCAGATTTCTATTGAAAAGTTAGATACAGATTCAGGTATAGAGACAGCGGTAGAGGATGAAGATGAGAAAGTCTTCCTTGTAATGAAAAAAGGAAAAGGTAGAGAAAACTGCGAGCATATGCGAAGAATAATAAGGAATATAGATCGTAACGTCGATTTAGAAATAGTGTAGGACGATTTTCTAGAAATCAGTAGTCTATATTTGTATTTATCCATTTCCTACCGGAGTGTATAAACATTGTATTTTCTTGAAGGAGTGTAATTTTAGAAATGTAGCTTTAAGAGTGTTTCATTAGTGAGTGTCTTATATGAAATACTTTCATGCGCGTTAAACTAGTACAAACATTTTTTGAATTGAGTTTAAGAGAGATGTACATAGATTTCTGGGTACATAATATATCTCCAGTTGATTGTAACTTATGGTTTACGGCGTTACTGTTCGTAGAAAAGGAAAGACAGTGTCCGAAATAGCCATAAGAATTCGTAAACCGATCGCGTCCATAGATGCATTTCGAAGTATATACGAAGAAACCCCCAAAATATTCGAGGCAATGTACGTATCTGCATGGAAAAAACTAGAATAAGGTTAGTAGACATTTTACAGTAAAATAGCTAGATATGAGTGCAGCGAATAACATAAACGGCGAACCGCTAATAGACACTCATGAAATAGCTGACATTATTTTATTTCATGAGTTAGGTGTTCCAATCAACATTATAGCCACCCTTATGAAAAGAACGCCAAGCACTTTTGCATTATACATATCCTGACTTCGTAGACAGAGTAGCAAACGGAGAATTGGATGTTGTGAATATCTCCCTCTAGAAATAAAATGAAATATTTTGTTGTGTCATGTACTATGATCCCAGCCGCACGGGACGCTAAGAAAGTAAGGTCAAGTGGTTCAGAAAGTAGTACCTCAAGCGAGAAAGGGAATTTTGCAGCCGTACCTCAACCACAAAAGAAAAGCAAACGCATATTAGGTGTGAACCCCAGTCCACTACCAGTTACTATACAAAAACGTGATAAAGGTGTACCATTGATAAGAACGGAAGGAAAAGCTTCCCCAGCAGCAGCAAAGGCAACAGTTGAACCCCCAATAGCCTCTCCCATTGCTAATAAAATAAGCATAGACAATCCGACTCCAGTAGATAGCATAGAGGTATTAACCGAGAGTAGTGTTACTAAAGATATAGGAACAGTTAGGTTAGAAGGTATAGAAATTACAGAATCAGAAAACCCAGAAACAGTTAATTCAGACACGATGTCTGTAGGAACCCCTAATCCAACTATGGCTAATATAAGCCACAGAGGAAGTCTCATTATGAACCCAACTCCTTTTGATGGAACCTCAGATGTAATACAATTTTTTAGACAGTATGAGAAATGTGCCACCATTAATATATTGAATGATGTCGTAAAAGCTAGGTACCTACCGATATTTTTAACCAGTCTAGCGAATCAGTTTTACGATGCCAACATTAGCTAATTGCAAAATTTGTCACGGCAATATTTGAAAGCAAAAATTGTTAGTGCGTTCAGCAATCGCGGACAAGAAGAGATTTGGGCGGTTAAATTATTAAATAGAAAGCAAATGACTTTAGAAACAGGAAAAGCATATTTCTATGACATGTTAAGCTTATTGAAACACGTTAATCCGACAATTAAAGATAGGGTAAAAAGTTAGGTACATAACTAGAAACTTGTTGCCATCCCTTTTGAACCACGTCATCCTATTAGAAAAAGCCACCCTAGAAGAACTACTGAAAAAGCTACAAATCTTTGAAATAGCGAACTTAATGGCCAGTAGCAGGGCGAGCGAAACGAGCTTAAGCGAAGCAACCAATCTCGCTTTAGTAATAGAGAAAATGGTAGAGAAAAGAATGGAAGACCTAGAGAAGAAATACGAATCATTCTGAACTAGATTTGAACAGAAAATGAACGAACCGTTCCATAGGCCTCAGCGTAGGGAAACACCCCAAACAAACGTTATATATCCCACTATGATTCCTACCCCAAGATTCAGAAACCCCAATGATTTCAATAGGAACCTACCAGATGGCAGAGTCAGGCATCAAACCAAAGACCAGCTCCCAGTAGCATGCAAGGACCATCCTTTGGACATTTACCAAGCGACCAGAACTTAGAACGTGTTGGAATTGCTACCAAATATTTTACCTTGCACCCCAGTGTGAGAACCCTAGCATAGTGTCCAAAAATGGACGATATTTTCCTCAACAATCTTAAGTGTAATGTAATTAAGGAGGAATGTATATGTATTTAACTATAAGTAGTTGTATAAGCAGTTAGATTCATTGTAAAAAATAGAATAAGTTGTGCGTACACATTGAATTAAGTATTTAGCATATACGATAGAAATAATAATGCGTTGCCATTACGAGCTTAGTAACACAAATAGCGCTAGGATATAAAAAACTTATGCTCTTTAAATTACATGGAGAAAAACCTTGGGTAACTGTTTTGCTAGCTACAGAAATTAATTTACCTTGTAACGGAAACCGACAGGAAGTGTCGACATCCTGTTGAGACCATATTTCGAACCAAAGTTGAAAACAGGAAATCCTAATCAACTTATTTGCAGTTTGGAACGAGCAAATGAACAGTAAAGAGCCTGAATATAATTCAATAATATTAAACCAGTTTATAAAACTTGTGAGGAAACTGTATTCGCGAAATTATTTAACAGTATTTATTTTATTATATTTTACTGAAATTAGGTTGAAGGTTAATCTTCGATTGAAGCTATGTTCAAAGTATTTTATTGTAATCAAGAATGTATTGGCAAGCGATAAGCCTTGACTTTGAAGTGTATGTGTAAGATTGCAAATCGTTACTCAGCGTCTTGCAACTGCATTCTTTACAGAGTGCATTCTGTCGAGTAGGCGTTGACTTAGGAGAGTACACGATTAGCTACTGTTTCTAAACATATAAAAAGGCTATGAACTTTGATAATGGGAGATTGATCGCTGTGGAACCGGTAGACTAACTTGTATTAATTTGGTAGGAAATTTATTGTGACCGTAATATTTTCCACACTTGCAAAAATGGAAGGTAATTATGTTTATTAAATATTGTATATTATATGTTGTTGTGTTTTACGTCAAAATAAAAGTAACGTACTAGAATGTTTTCAAAACTTATATGAAAGTATAATTTAAATTATCCATACTCCTGGATTTGTACGGGCTTGGGATTAATTAATGTTTAAAGTAATGTTCAGTCAATTGAAAAAATTATAACATTATTTTTTTCAAATTTTAAGAGGGATTAGGTCATTACAGGTGAAAGAAGTACATGTTTACATACTCTTCTCATGCTGATACTAAATGCCTTGCCCATATTTTCGGCATTTGAAAGTAATTGGGGACTTGTACTAGACTGTAATCGATCGTTAAGAGGGTTAAATTTGTATTTTACATGTGAAAGAAGAACATGTTTACCTACGCTTCTCATGTTGATACTTGCCCTTTTTTTCGGCATTTGAAGGTGATTGGGGACTTGTTCTAAACTGTAAGAGTTTAAATTTGTTGTTGTGTATTTGAAAATGTTAAAGTTTGTTATCTTTGGATCGTTGAATGTTTGAAATACCACTTACTGTTCACTTTGACGGTATTATCTTGCACTAATTGTTGGTTAACGCATGGATGCATCCACTGTATATTTCAAGATTTTGATTTTACCGAATTTACCATTCCATTGAGCTACAGTTGATTTTTGAGGGTTATTGCCAATTTTTTTGTTGTAAGTTCTTTTAAAGTTAAAGTAATACAATGGCGGAACCAAGTTTACCCACGGTAAGTTCTATGTTGCCACACATTAGTATTTTCACTGGCAGTAATTCAGAAAAAAACATTAATTTTTTTTTTGGAATTAGAGGACGTTCTAAATACTATTTTAGCAAACCCTTGCTAAAGGTTATTTGCGTGCAAGAGACGCATAAGGGGGCACGCTGAAGAGTATTTAAATGAGAACGATCAAATTCATCAAGGAAAAGACTATGATGTTTTTAAAGCAGCTCTTTGTAAGAGATTTGCGCCACGTGAAAATATAAATAGTCTAATGGATAAGATTTCTAACTGTTTTCAAAAGGGTAACGAAACTTTATCTCAATTCAGTGCACGATTAAAGGCACTTGGTAACTCGTAAAAAACCAAAGGAGAAATCATTAAAGTCACTCGAGAAAGGGATAAAATGTTGTTGGCTAGGTTTCTGGCGGGTTTATCCCCGAAGTACAATCCTTTTGTGTTGACGAAAGAACCAAAAACATTGGCAGATGCAGTGAAACTGGCTATTCTTGAGGAGGAGAACTCAAAATTGTGTGTTGGAAGGACGGTTTGTTCTAATATTTCTGAAAATGTTGATGCTGAGGCAATTCACAGAGAGATGGGAAAAAGAACCAACCACAGGCACCCAAAGGTGTTGTATGTTATCGGTGTTCGAAGCCAGGACACAAGTCCTTTCAATGTAGAGTAAATATACAGACAACTGCACCCCAAAAGAAACAATTTGAGAGTCAGCCTTCATGAACAGCAAATTTAATGCCGACATGTCAATTATGTGGTAAATTTGGCCATGAGGTTAAAACATGTTTTCAATGTAAGAATCTTTTGGATGAGGGGAAACGGGTTAAAAAACCTGTAAAGATTTGTTGCAAAATATGTAGGAAACCAGGACACATTTCTACGCAGTGTAGGAGTTCGTAAAATGTTGTGAACGAAGTTGCTAAGGTTTCTGGTGAAACTGATGAGTCAGTTTTTCAATGAAATCTTTTAATGCAGGCCGATTAAAATATAAACGTGGTAAGAAATGGTCTAATGTTGGAAATGTGTCATTAACTGGAACAACGCCCAATGTAGACAGTTACCTAAGCTTGTCGGTTATATAAAGGGGGTGAAATTTGTATTTCTGGTAGATACAGGCGCGAGTGTGGCGTTGATACCGAAATAAATGTTTGATCTTCTAGGAGTAAAGAAAAAGTTGGGGAATAATAAAGATTTTAAGTTGGTGAATGCTTCCAATCAAAGAATTCCCATTATAACCTGTCACGACTTAGAAATAAATATTGGTAATTTAAAAGGCACCATTCCGTTTGTCGTTGCAGACATACATAAAGCTCAGGGATATGACGCGATATTGAATTCGGCTTTCCTAAAGCAATTTGATCTAGATTATGATG
Source organism: Machilis hrabei (assembly GCA_003456935.1). Taxonomy (NCBI): domain Eukaryota; kingdom Metazoa; phylum Arthropoda; class Insecta; order Archaeognatha; family Machilidae; genus Machilis; species Machilis hrabei. The sequence goes on along the minus strand of KZ870356.1, from coordinate 36,330 downwards.
CATCAGCAAATACTTTGTGTGACTCAAATGGAACAGTTATCCCATTATTGGACTTTAAAAGTGGTTGTCAAATTAGCACAGTGGCTACTTTACGGAAATATTTGACCATTGCACCACTGTGCGAATCTCTTGTTAAACTAAAAGTTGGCAAGAAATTTGATATAGGTGAATAGTTTTTTTTAAAAGTAATGGTGAAGGCACAAATGGTGTTTATTTTGCACACTCGGTTTCAAATTTCAGTCCTGAGGGAACTGTTTTAGTTAGAACACCGAACACTTCTGATGTTGAGTTCAAGGCATTTAGAAACATTTAAATCAGAACATTATCGAGATATGTCCCGAATGTAGAGGGGGGTTTGTGCTTGCGAAGCAGAAGAGTGCTGCTGTGTACATTCAATAGGGTGTGAAAATAGTAAATACGACATTGTAGAGTCTGATTTTAATTTGGGACACATTGAAGACCCTGTGTTAAGGGAACAAATTTTAGAACTAGTGATGAATATAAAGATGTTTTTGTGAAACATTTGTCCCAAATTAAAAAGCCAACCAAATTACCTGAAATGAAAATAGAGTTAATTCCAGGTGCACAACCGAAACGTCATAGGGCATATTGACTACCGTATTCACAGATGGAAGAGGTGAAAGCACAAATTAATGATCTTTTGGAGAATAACATTATTCGGCCATCAACCAGTGATTGGGCTAGTCCTAGCATGTTGGTTTTAAAATCCAAAAATAAATACAGACACATTGTTTATTTGAGAAACATTAATTAAACATCTATTAAAATGAGATATCTTATAGGAGATATTCGGACAATTTTGGACAAATTATGGCCATTTAAGATCCTTTCAACCCTCGATGTCTTTCAAGGTTTCAACCAGTTAGCATTGGAAGAGAGTTCACGTAAGCTTACGAGGTTCACTGTTAATGTGGGAACAGCTGAGAAATTTTGGAATTCATGCGTACACCGCAAGGGCATGCAAACAGCCCTTCTAATTTCAGTAAATGCATTGATTTGATCCTCGCGGGTATTAGCGACTGTCCTATTATTTCAGCTTACATAGACGATTTTTTGGTCACATCAGAAAATGCTAGTTCTCATTTGGAGGCCTTAGAGAAGCTGTTTACACTTTTGAGGGAGGTTAATTTAAAATTAAGTCCCGAAAAGTGTAGTCTGTTCAGGAAAGAGGTTGAATCTTTGGACCATTCCTTAAGTGCTGCAGGAATAAAACCTTTAACAAAGAATGTTTAGAAACTGAGGAATGCAGCCAGACCAAAAAATATTAAGCAATTAAAGGGACTAATAGGATTAGGTTTGTTTTAGAGTTCCCATATTCCAAATTTGAGTGATTTAATGCCTCCGTTGATTAGAATGACCTACCCAAGGGTCAAATTTTTATGGTCAGATGATTGTGAACAAAGCTTCACAAACCTCAAGAAAGTTTTAACAGAAGAACCATGGCTTAAGTTTCCCGATATGAAAAACCTTTCATTTTATATGTTGACGGGACGGATCAGCGGTAAATGTCGGTTGCTCATTAGAACAAGAGTTTGATGGGATTATTCACCCGGTGGCATACTATTCAAAAACATTAAATGAAACCCAAAAGAGGTACACTTCTATGGAGAGTGAGTGTAATGCTTTGTACTGCGCGGTGAAAAATGTCAGACCCTATTTATTTGGTAGACATTTTTCTGTAGTTACCGACTGTCTAATTTAACGTTCATGAGAAACATGAAAGACCCGAACACGCGTATACTAAGTGGTTAATGTATTTACAAGATTTTGATTTTGACATTACTCATGTCAGTAGTTCGAAGTTGAAAAATGCCGACTATTTCATTCGAGTTTTACAACAACCACCGAAACCTAGAATTTGTAAAACACTTTCTCAGCCATCAGATGAGAAAGCTACGTTGAATAGTGTAAAATCTATACTTTAAAAATCTAAGGATTCCATGGTCAAAAATTCTCAGTTCAAACCAGTAGATTATTTAACTTGGTCGAGTGAAATGATGGCGTCAGAGCACCGTGCTGACGAGAGATATAAACCGATTAATGAAAATTTGTTGTGAGGGGTAGAGGAAAGTTAATATATTTTGAATGAGGAGGGTGTTTTGTTCCCGATTTTCTGGACAAATAAATATGACGGAAACACAGTTCTGTGCTGTCCGAAATCTTTCATGCCATTAGTATTACAATCGTGTCACAGTAACTTGTTCACAGGGCATTTCAGGAAAAGAAAGGTAATCCATTTGATTAAAAGAGATTTTTATTTTCCAAATATGACGAAAGTAGTGACGAAATTTATTAAGAGTTGTGATCTTTGTAAGAGAAACAAAAATCAGCCCAAACCACCAGCCCCATTTGTGAAACACAGTCTAAATGTCGGTACCAGGCCATTTCAATCGTGTGCAATGGATATTTTCGGGCCCCTCCCACAAACTGAACGCAATAACCGTTATGTAATAATTTATCAGTATCTATTTACAAAATATATAATATGGAGTTGTCTAGAAGACACATGGGCCGAATCGGTGGCCAAAAATTTTGCACAAAATGTGATAGCACAATTTTCACTTCCAGACTGGATGCATTCGGACCGGGGGAGTAACTTTCTTTCATCGACTTTTAAGAAAATTTGTGAAATTTTAGGGGTCAAACGTACCACCACGTGTGCCTTTTATCCGAAAAGTAATGGCTCAATTGAGTCAACAATGTAGATTTTTGGGCAAATGTTGCGCACATAACAGGGGCAAATGAATTTCGGGTGGGATGAGATTTTACCTTTCATGGCCTTAGCGTCCAATCAGAGTGTACATTCTAGCACAGGAGAGACACCATTTAAATTAGTTTACGGGAACGATGGCTGATTGCCACACAATTTAATAGAGAAACCACAACAGTGCATAAATGTATATCTTCCAACTTATGCCACAATTTTGCCACAGAAACTTCAGTATGCTTTTAAAGTAGTACGTGAAAATTTGGATCAGGTGTCTAAAAGACAACACGAAGTGCAAGCGAGACTCGTATAACCTACGCAGCAAATGTAGAAATAATTGTAATAGCCCGCGTTTGCAGCCGATAAGAAATGATTATGTTGAATCCGACATTCCTCCAATAATACACACTGACTCGTCTACGACATTTCAACAGACGTCAGCACATTCTCAAAGCCGCACGTGACACGACAGTGGAGTTCGAAGGTTAGATAATAACACTAGCGAAGGGCAAGTGAGGTATAGATTACGTAACCATATTGTGCCAAGAACAATTGAACCGGTTGTTGATCAAAGGGAAAATGATAGCCAAATATTACAGGATTTGTTTGAAAATAGTTATTATGAAATGAAATAGTAGACGACCCAAATTTATTTGTTTTAATACAGAGAAGCGGATTCAGAGACCCGCGGGACATTGAATATTTAGTGCTAAATCATTCGTTGGTGAACGGAATACCAGATGGAGTTGTTATGGGTCTCAGCAATCCCGCTCCAGGGTTGATTTTGATATTTCAGGTTTAAGGTAACATGACGAGCATGTTAGCCCACTACATAATGTGGACGTTACTGAGGGGCAAGCTAGCCCACCACATAATGTGGACGTCACTGTCGCTTCACCGGCAGTTAGCCAAGCCTTAAGTAATTTGCTTTTGATGAGGTCCCTAGAAGACAGTCTTTATGACAAGAGATTGCCGAAAGGAAAATTTATGATGAAAGAGGCTATTTAATTTCGGAGGTGAAAAGGGAAGAGGACGTACTCATGACAATTGTTAACGTCAATACCTTTGGTCTCACCGTGATAAACCCCGAAATGGAAAGATTTGTGGTTTTTGAAACGGCAAAATGGCGCTCAGAATCCGAAATATATCGGATGTATTCTGAAGGTCAGACAATCGAAAATTGGAGGTGGGCTGACAACCTTGAATTTAGGGCATACTGTTTAGTATTCGGGATTTCGCCAGGAAATTACGTTATGTAAACATGTAATCTAATGACATTTTTTACAGGAAATTTCTGGAGCAATAAGCTATGTAAATAGTTAAAAGTTGATGAGATCTAATAAAATTTTTTACATACATTTTCCGGAGAAAGGTCTGATGTGACCTATTTTTATTATTAATAGTATTAAACCAGGGAGGTATATCATATTAATATATTATTGTATTTTGCAGGTTGTCGAATCCTAAACGTGTGTGTTGACAGTGATACTATATAACGTCGTGGCCATAGACGGCAACTATTCGGCATTCTGAGATATTGCAAGCTACGAGTATTGATTTGGAAATGTAATAGCGAAACAAGGTTGCTTATCAAATACATTTTGAATTCAATACGTTCGTTATTATAAGTGCATAAGTCAACGAGTTCATTAGCAGTCAGAAAGAATACTGTTTACAAAAAAAATATTCTTCGGTTTTTGAAAACTTAATAATTTATGCATTTCCATCATACGGTTCAATCACGAGAGGTGCCGAATATGCTAATTTGATAGATCACAGAGGAGTCAACACACCGTTCAGACATCGAAGGGAGAAGATAAGGCTGTCGGAGTTCCGACTATTTGACGTCAAATAATGGAGAAGGATTGAACGAACAGGTTAACCAGCCCTTCGAATTTCCAAAGTGGGGAAACACATTCACGGTGCTTCACGCAGAAGCAAATGACGTAAGTGCAGGACAATTTTTTTTGAAGTCGTTTAGAGACGTTTTGTTTCGGCGAGTATTTGGACATTCAGTATAGAATACTTTTCAACTTCTAATTGTTTCAAAGATGCATAAATATTTTGTATGACCTTTTAATCTTTTGTTGTGTGTCAATTTTATTCATACATAGGCTCGTTCAATAGCCTCTGTTTTATTGAGAAATTTTTGTAAGAGTGTGGGCTTTCCACAAATGGTTATAAACATATTTTTTTAAAAATAGGTCCATACTTTTGTGGACACTTTTTCACAAAAATAATTGTTTTATGATAATTAAGGTTTTAAGATTGTGGTTGTTTTCCACAAAAGTAATAGTTTTATTGCATTTAGAGCTTCAGTAATAAGCCATTGTGAAGAAAACAATTTAATAATTAGTGGTTTTTGCTTTCATTTGGAAAAGTGGATAGTAATTTAAACTCAATTAAATAAATTTCAAGAGTATTTCTTTTATCCACTGCTCTATTAAAATATGTATTAAGATGTATTTATGGTTATGGTTTGAAGTTTCACTTGTCAACAAAGACATTTTGAACCAGTTTTAGAGAGAAACATTGTTATGATATTTTCTTTTCTAACGTACATATGTATTACGATTTTGTCATTTGGACTAAAGTCGGGTATAAATGGATAGACTCGCTCTGTATATAAGCCATCCACCAGGAGTGGATAGGCTCGCTGATGCAACGCTTCTACGAACTAAAAACCGTCTGCACGGTTAGTTGTATGTTGTGACATTACAACAAACAGAGCTCTGATGATGGCATTAGAGGTCGATGATCACTCGCAGAATTGGGTTAACCTAGATTATGAAGGTGAAGAAAGCCAGGCCTGAACTTCCTATAGGAAATTCAAGTCTGAATTTGTTGGGTGTGAGAATTAGTGTGGTATGAGTCGACTGTGCGGAGAAGATCAGGTCTGAATATGTTGGGAGCGAGTATTGATGCAGCATGAGTTGACTGTGAACAGTAATTTCAGTACTTAGCGTTATTCGGCTGTGAGCGGTTTCAAATACTATAATAGTTCGCTCGTCTACCAGTCTTGTGGTGTTATAATCGAAATATATTATATGCGCAAAAACGAAATGGTTTCTTGGAGTCATATTTTCGCCCCAAACAAAATATCAAAACAGATGAATATCGATATCAAAAACAGAATGGCTTCTTAGAGACATATTTTCGGCCCACAGAAAATATCAAAACAAAGAATATCGAAACCAAAAGTATTTATAAATATTAACTCCAAATTTTTTTTAAATTTTCACCAACCACAGTTGAACAGAGTTCTGATGATGGAATACAAACTTGGGAAAAATTATGAAAACAAAATATATATAAAAAAAATCTTGGAAAAAAAAATAAAAAAATTTTCCCAACCATACTCTGATGATGATGTCAGATAAACATTACAAAATTTTTCGAAAATTTTTTTCTCCACCAGAGGACAACAGAGCTGTGAAAAATATTTGACACGACAAATTTTTCAAAAATTTTTCTCTACCAAAGAAAAACAGAGCAAATTTTTTTTTCAAAATGTTTTTCTCCACCAGAGGACAACAGAACTCTGATCAAGTGACTGATGACGTCATTCCACCAGGGTCATTCCTATATCTTTCCGATTGAGGTCAAATTTATTTGTTGTTTTTTAATGTATGTTTATGGGAAATTTAGTTTTTTATGGTGAAATTGAACTAGTGAGCATCTTCCGATGCATATACTGTATGTCTTTTTAAAAAATTCGTATGTTTATTTTTAAGGGTAAAAAATATATTTAAAAAATGAAGAATTTCGAAAAAAAACATAGAAAAAAATAGGTTTATGACGTCAGTGGGAGAAAGAGGAGGAATCCGGGAGTGAGCGGCCCCCAGACCGCTTCTTTATCCTCTACTTCCACCCGTACGCACCCATCCGCAAGCGCGAGTGTCTTCTTGTAGTCATCCGACTGCTCGCGCTTGTGGGCGGGGTCATCTGCTCACGTTGGACAAGACCTAAGAAATTGTAGCATGCTTCCAATTTAACACCTCTTTTGCTACTTAGGAGTGAGATATAAGTACAAATTACAGAGGGATTATGAAACAGTACTATGATTTAATATATGCATGGGATCAATAACAGCATAAGTGACGTTATGTCGTTAGTCCAACCAGATCCTCAGTTGTTTTAGCAGAACGGAACAACATACCGTTTGCCATTCTGTTTTTTTTTTTAAACGCGGTCTTTGTACATGACCATCTCCTCTCATCTTTCAACAAAGTTTGACAACGTTAGTCGTAGAAAGGATCATCTGTGAATCTGTTGACGTTGGGTCGAAAACCAACTTTTCTTATTTTATCCGTTATATTTTTTTAAATTTTATTGACTTTTTTTTAATGTTTCGTTTCAGTCAACACAGAAAAAACCTGCTGAAAAACTACAAAAATTGGGTTGTGTCGTTTATTTACGTTATCGCTCCGAATGTGATTGCAGTACAGAAGCGCAGTTCTTATTCAAGTATACTGTTTACTCCCCTTTTGTTATGTACTATTTGCACAATGGCCCTCCAATTTGAAGTGGTGTTGGAAACGTTGTGTAGTCTTACTTACAGAAAAAAAAAACCAGCAGGAGCTAACGACAAGCTTGAAATTCAGAATATACGTGCATAAACCTTACCAATAGGCAATCAACTCACTAGTGACGGGAAAAGCTGCTTTTTTTTGTGGAGCTGCTTTTTGAAAGAAGCTGCTTCACGTAGCTGCTTCACATAGCCAGTGCTACAGAAGTGACATTGCTGTACGTAATACGGAACGGCAAACGGGTGAATCACTGACAGAACTGTGTTTTGTATTGGTTCTGCATAAAGTTATTTGATTAATTAAACTTTAGGCCCAATAGCTCGTAAAGCACTTAAATATTGATTTTTTTAAAATTGTAATTATCTTTCTAATTGAATCTAGTGAATAGTGATTGTCTTTTCTTGGGAGGCGGAGACTATTCAAAACCCGCGGGGGCTGCCGTTCTGACGTGAGGAGTCAATACAACCGTTTGAATTAATGCGAGAAAAGTAAATATTTATAAGTTGTTATTTAGTTGTTAAATATTAGTACTTGTTTTATAATTTAGAGAACTGATAATACTATGCTTGTTTAATTGTCTAACTGAAATCTGCGATAATTTTATTTGTTTAATAGCTTCCTTTGGTCGATCAATGCAAGTTCAGGCGTCTCATGTATGAAGCAGCTTCTTTGAGTGTAAAAGCGTAGCTGCTATGAAAGCAGCTATAAAGAAGCTGCTACGCTATTTTGGACCCATCACTACAACTCACCTCCGACTGAACGAATTTTGTTCACTGGTGAAATTAACACTATAGCAATCCTCCTCGAACCTGCATCCCATTGCGTATAATGCCCAACGCATACGAGCAGCTCCCAGTGGCTCTTGGTTTATTTAGTCCTTTACTTATTTAATTTCGGCTCAAAGTCGGTACAGTACCTAAATACGAAGTTTATTCTACAAATAAAGACGCATACCAATGTTTCTACTGTATTCTGTGGACAAATTCGGTGTGATAAAGGGCGAATTCTAAAACAATTGTGGAGATTTGAATAGCTACAAAATATGCGTATTTTAGAATCAGTTTTGTTTATGCTACTGTAATTAACAACAGTGAGCCGGCCCCGGTAGCCTAGTGGTTAGTCCCGTGGCATTGCACGCCGGAGGTCCCAGGTTCGATTCCTGGCTAGGGCATGGGTGTCTTGCTTGTGCTGT
>KZ870356.1:3835-16746 GCA_003456935.1 Machilis hrabei | reverse complement strand
TTACATTAGTTAGTAGCTTTTAACCTTTTTTAATGCATGTAAAACTAATAAGCTTAATTTGATTTCTCTTACTACAAAACCAAATTGCTGAAGTTCTACACGACAATCGCGGGGCGCGAACGCTGAAAGTTGGAGTTATAGAGCCGCTACCTTGTCCACTGCACCAATCCATCTGCTTTGAAATTCTATTGAAACTCTGTAAATACGATCTAGGTTGTATTAAGCGTCTTTTTTTTTTTCAACACCCTGTGCAAGGCTTACCACCTTACCTCTCGGCGACGAGGGACTTAGAAAATATTTCAGCGGTCAATTTTGGTTGTGACAAGAGTACATACAAAACACTGCTAACAAAATTCTTTCAAAAGAGGGTAGGGTGTATGCGAGTGAAAATACAAGTAATTTCGTATACATGTGAACATTTATTTTTTCCTACGTACAAAGTTATTGCTGTATAACATAAGGTTCATGCAGCCGTAATAAATTTTATACATAAAAATCATTCACGAACCTGGTACATTTGCATCTTAATGTAAGAAGTCTGGTTTTGCAGCTATAATACAATTAATACATAGACAGAGAAGTTGCAATATTTTTCATTTTATATTCGGCCAAGATCGAATTCTTTTCCATGAAAATTAAAGTTTTCTCGTGTACTTGAACAAGAAAATCATCAACCAGTTGAGACCAAATTTTGTTTAGCTGAGCGTCATGAGACATTTGTTCGTTCGATGCACAAACGTCGATATATTTGGCTAGATGCTAGAAAATACAATAGTACATGGCAGCAATAGCCGGTTGCTGATCACTAATGAATTGAAAATTCTCACTGATATATTTTTGCATTTTATATATTTTTAGCAGGTCCTCTTTGACAAATGTGGCATAACCTACACCATTATCCCACTGTAAAGTAGACCGTGAGGCTTGTAATGAACTCTTAACACGTTATCGTCTTTTTCACATATCACTGTCAAAAGATTGGCCGTACTTAGAGAAATCACTGTAAAGGTCTGTGGCGTTTTTAATACAACCCAGCTTTTCTGCAAAAGCATTAAATTCACCGGCATGGAGATTGATGCATTCATAGTCCAAACCGAAAGGAGCCTTGGTCCTGATTCTGACTTGCGCAACTTCACCGTCGAGCGTAGCCACAACGGTACCTCCACTGGGTAGACTCCATCTCTTGAACAAAGCTGTAGGCCTCGACGCATTGGCGGAATCCTGAATGGTCGGTTCAGTGTCTTCACTGTCTGGTTCCGGGGTGACTGGTTTCTTCTTTTTGAAAGCTGATTCTGCAAACGTAAGCTTCCTCTTCTTGAGATCGCCGGTGGCTGCTAGTGCTGGGATAGGTCGCTTCATGATGACTGGCTGGCGGGCTGGTTGATCAACGGTCGAATACTGAAATGCACAGGAAAGATCCTGGTTATATAGGGAAACATGTGAAGATAAAAATAAGATAAGTAAAAATTTGACGCACTTACCATGCTGATGTATACAGTGACCCAGCTTTATACATTTCCTTACTGCACAGTCCTCGTTGTTGACATGTGCCGATAAGAAACGAGAGCTGGCTCGATGATTTATTGTGGAAGATGGAGGACATACCAAGGCATCCAGATCGGTGACTGATCGTTGCGATAAAGATTCAAATAGACAACATTTTTCCAGACCCTTTGAATAGATGGTTGGGGCATTCCTCGTTAAATCCTGGATGTGATTCTGTAAAATGGCAATATACCTTCATTCCACCCAATGTGATGCAAATGGTTGTAGATCCAGGAATTGACGCGTTGAATGTTTAATGGTAGACTTCTGAATGAATAAGGTGGTTTATATGTGTAGGTTTGAAGTTGAAATGTGTCAATGTTGTATGCCGCCAGCTCCTTAATGATGTACGAGTTGTTATAATCACTCTGCCTCCAGTACGATAGCCATGGTGGGATTAAAGCTAAATGCATCTGATCCACTCTTTTATAGAAGTGCAGCATTGACAGGGCTTCTTCTTCTTCTTCTTAACTTTATATTTGATAAGATCCAAGGCTCCATACATTTGTTTAAATATGGTAAATACACGGGAGTCATTATTTGATGGTTCACGATCAAAGGCCTGAAGATATCTTGCAAGTAACTGCCCTCTGGCTCTACGTGATAGCCACGTTCTGCAGAAATGGCCGCATAATTTAGATTCGATACTCTGAAGTTGCACTTCATTGAAAGTCCAAGGCCCTCCGACTTTTTGTAGAAAGACGATGATCTTGTGAAGAAACGGTTCCCTTTGGTAGCTGTCTTAGATATCGTAGCGTAGATGGCCACCCAATAACTTCCAGGAAGATGACTGGCATCTGTGTTTATGATTAATCCAAAAGGTTTGCGTAAGCGTGAAGGCAACATGTCCAAGGCGTAGACGCCGTGCGAAATTCTTGAAAATGCAGGGTCCTTTTTCATGACGTGTTCCAGTTCATAAAGCACAGATGTCCTTCAGGCAGCCATTGCTTGCACGCAAGGCAAAATGCTTACCGCACACGTGCTTGTCCTTGTGGACATAGCCATCCAACGTCTTCAAGCAGATGGCACAACGCTTTATAGCCTGTCACGTAGTTTTGCCCTTCCGAGAAGTGGTATTGTGCTTTGCAAAGCAACCGTCGCTCCAAAAACACCTGTTGCATGCGTCGCAGAGCACTTTCCTTCCTTCCGGGGGTACGGTGGTGACGCATGGCATCCGGTGCACAACCGTATACACTGGTGTTCGTTGGGGCGTTGGTAGGCTACAATGCAGTGACGGCAGAAATTTTCTTCTCCGATAAAGCCAGTAATGCTCATCACGACATCGTAGTGCCTTAGCTCCTGGTCGTACACGAGGTACAAATCTTTCCTAGGTGCATCAGGTGTGGAATCGGGTCCTCTGAAAACCGGCGTCTGATCAAACTGATTCCTGAATACGACCAGGCGGAATTCGATTAAGATGGTTTGAAAATCCCGAAGTTCAATAATGCCGCATCCATTGTCAGGCACCACGACGCCGGCTTCTCTGCACAATCTCCCTCTTCTGTACACCACGCCCTTGTTGTATATTTTTGTAATGCTATCTCAAACCATCATCTTTCCTATTTTCTAGGAAACGACAATGAGCTGTGGCTGTCACTATGGCTCTCGGCAGACATATAAATTATCCATGTTGTTAATGGTCACCACCAATCAGCTATGTTTCTTGAAGACGCTGGACAATATAACGTTCTTCTTGGATATACGTGCCCTACCTGCAGGAACACGCACGTAATGAGCTTTGATGTTCAAGGCTCCATCCATAAATACAGACCTTCGATTTTGAGATTTGTCTTCCATCATGCCTATGACGGCCCTTGGCGTAAACTCATCGGCCCTAAGCAGGGGGGTTTCGATGTTAATTCGGGCTTGGAGAGACTCCCGATTTCTATCCTCACGTAATCAATAGATCTACATTTACTTACCAGGGTATTGACGAGGTCCTCTAGAGCACCTAGCGTAGCGTTATCTCAATGGCATTATCTTCGTTTTCAAGTTGAGGCAGCAACAGTTCGAGATGTCTCGCAGTAGCGTTAAACCTCGGATAATACTGGGTTACGCTGTTTAACACCGTGAAGGACGAGGGGACATCAACGTCAAAATCCGTTCTGAAAAATAGAGAAGAAAAACTCATAAGTTAACGTGAATGCATTAACTTTTGAACAATTCTAGTTACAAAAAGTTGTACTTACGCTGCGTCGGCCATTGTGACATATTAGGCGGCTCTGAATGTCGAAGGCTGCGGGTCGAAGCGGGGTGTTGAAGATCCGGAAGATGTAGCGGGAGCTGAACTTCCAAAAACATCACGGACTTTGCTTTAAACATAAGAAATATTTGTCATTTCTAAAAAAAAAAACCTTTAAATCACATTAATACCTTCATTTTGAAATACACTTACGACAATGCTCCGGCTCCCACTTGATCGACACTACTCGTCTTCCTGAATGACACAGTGGGGCTGGCTTTGTTACTATAAAAAAAATAGAGAATATATATAATACACAGAAAACAATTTCTTGCACACTTCACCTTTAAATCAAATGCTCTTACCGTACAATACCCAATCCTTCTTTAGGTTTACAATCCTCCACAATCGTAGAGTTAGAATGCCCAGGCACATTGCTACTGCAACAATAGAAATACGCAAATTAATTAACCATTTTACATAAACACTTTACTATTTATTCACGTTACACTTACGTCTCCGTCAAAGTACCGGCTCCCAACAGCATATGAGTTGAGGATCCACTGTAAAATAAGAAACATAAAATTAAATATCTTAAAAAGTAGCCTATAATTTACGTCAATCTAAAATAAGATAGACTTACGTTACGCTATCGCCACCTATAACGCCAATAACGACGCGGGATGATCAAACTTCAGAACCCTCTTCTTCATAACTGTAAACCAAGAAATATACATTAAGTACCGGTTTGAAAATTCATACATTAAATCAGAGTTAAATCAACCTACGTTACACCATCGGCTGCTACATGGCCAGAAACCTCCTGCAGCTCTCCAGTAACATCGGTCCTTTAATAAAAACATACGCATATAAGCGCCTTCTTTTTTAATAATATAAATTTAAATACTTAAACATGGCATTACACTTACCTTGGTAAAATGGCTTCCAACTGCGTCATGGTCAATTCATCTAGGTAAACGTCTTCACTATAACAATAGGAAATGCACGCCTAATATTTATATTTCCATACATTATAATATTAAATTAATACAACTAAATGATGTTTATACTTACAGATTATCAGGAGAAGCCGAAAACAACATCTCAAATTCCTAAATTATCTCAGACATATCCTCGCAGCGTTGGACCATAGCAGCATCCAGCGGTTCGTTGACTTCCTTAGAAATGTTCAAGCTCTCCAGGTCGAGACAATCCTCGGGCTTGAGTGGTAGAGCAGCCAGGGCTTACCGAAACATGATCCACCAATCTAGTCTTCCAAATTCCAACCTGTAGTCCGGAAACTGATCGAACTCAAGATTCAGCCTCAGGATCCCGTAGAGCTTATACACGGTTCTGTACCTGGAGATGACATCTTGTAAACCATCGAAGAAATCTAGGGTCGCAAGATCTCCCACCGACTCTGCTCGCACAATTAAACTTGACACGTCCAAGATGTTCAATAACTAGCTCACAGCTATAACTTGTTCACCAATTAATTCCAACAGTAAAGTGATAAATTTACCCACGGACCGGGGCTTTTTATAACAGCTCGGTATCAGATTTTTTACTGCAATTTTAAACACTCCTGCTTTTCCTCACGTAGCCGATATGTAAACATTAACTTTGAACATCGATCTCGGTCACAGGTTCAATTTAGAGTTTCACATATGTACACTGTTTCGGAAAGAATTGATGTCTCCAGATGATTCAAATCAGTCCTTATCTTTTATTTGTACAATGACACGATGGTCATATGAGTATTGGACTCATATTTTACAAAAGTCGCTTTACACTATTTCCCAACTTTAATATTTCATTGTAAGGTCAGCACGTATACAATCTAGAGTTTCTGCTATCGATAAACACACATCCGACTATTCAAACAACTTCAATGCCAAAGAGGCGTTTCTTTAATCACGGGACTATTCGAATGGCCGCTGGCATAGAAACACTTCTTCTTAATCTAGTCAGTACAAAGTTCGCTTTCAATGTTTCAATGGCTTCCATCACTTAGCCAACTGACACAGAGACACTTCATTTTATACTACTCAATACAAAGGACAGATTTAAATTTAAGTTTTATTTCATGTTTCATTCAATGCAAGGGGCCCAGCTTCGAATTTAAAATAAAAGCGTCTTTTGCTAACGCCACGTCTCATGACTTTCATCCAAGTACGGTAAAATTCCCTGATTTTACACTTTAAGCGCCCATACGGCGAGGATGGGGTTACGCCATCTGGGATTTTGGTACTACACTATCATGACCACTTATCACGGCTTCTAAACACAAAAGAACAAAACTTTTTCACTCACTTTTATAACGTCAGCGATTTCAAACATCGATATCGAAAATTGATAAAGAATATCACATAACTAACTGCGCCAAACACAACGTCACAATCACACATCGATTTCGATTTCAAACATCGATATCGAAAATTAATATCGATTTCAAACATCGATAGATAATATCACATGACTAACTCTGCGCTAAACACAACGTCAAAATCACACATCGATATCGAAAATCAATATCGATTTTAAACATCGATTTCGAAAATCGATATTAATACATAAACTCGAAAGCAAATCTACATTAAAATAGATTTAAAAAACATTCCCGCGCTTTTTTAAATTTCCCGCGTTTTTATGACATCACATCACGTGACTGGCTTTTGTTTGTTTAGGGATATCGAGCCTCACCTAATATTTACGTTGAACTTTCGATATTGACCCCTTTGCGAGGTTAGGGGAAATTTTATGTTGTGTTGGGCATGAACATATGTTGTAAATGCTGTAGCTTCTTGTGGTCATCTAGCAGCTTAATAGCTGGAGGTAGACAGTATGTCGTAGATATGACCCGAAAGTGTATTATCAGAGATCGACACAATATCGGTGCACTGAAGAGACGTGGATTTTGCATCAGAATCTGGCAAACTAGATTGTGAATGACCCGCACTGCTTCCAGCATCTAAGGACGACGGAGGTGGTGGATCATCTGGGTTCTCCGCATGAACTTGAAATAGAGAATGATTGACCTCCAAACGTGAAGGTTTGAAAAAGTAGTCCCAAATATTTCCACTTTTTCTTTTGTGATTTATCTTGGATGTGTAGAATCTTTAAAGCAACTATTTATTAACACTTATAGACTCCACTTCCTGCTCGGAGACTCGTTCCCATTGTAATCGTATGTTGCTATTCTTCAAATCGTAAGAAATTTCAATCGTTTGCAAACTGGCGTACTGATAGTTATTAACCCTTTGCATATCATCGAGAAATGTGAAAATTAAAGACTTCAAATAGTTAACATGGTAAAATAATATTAAATATGCCGCTTCACTAGATCCGCCACCGACAATAACAAGCCAATCCCAACAGAATTTTACTTGCAGACTCGCAGGGTTTTATTAAACTGCAGAAAGTGAAAATTGTATTACATTTTTACAAATAAATAAAATGAGGACAAAAGTAACAAAACATTAAAGTTTTCAAACGCTCTAAATTTGAACTATGGATCAAAATAAAAGTGACGAAATTATCCAAAAATCTCGGGTAATTACCACGAAATAATTCGTAATTACTTCGCATCACCTGATAATTCATTTAAAATTAAACTCTGCATATGTTTACTGTGCATCATCTCATTCTCATTATCATCTATACTGTGAAGGAAGTAATGACCAATCATGAATTTAAAATTAAATACTCTATTTTAGGTTCTCCGAAAAGAAGTGTTAAGTTCCACAAAATCTCAGTGACATTTAACACACCATTGGAAACAAATAACCTCACATAATTGAATTGTTTTCGGGTGACGAAATTGAAAATAATATGAAGAAAAGAATATGTCAGTGCTGCTATCAGAACAAGGCTCTAAGGCCTAATTAAAAAAGGAACATTTAAACACCTTTGCCGTTCCTGGCTTGACTCCAAAGTTAGTGTCCCGTCATTGCGGTATCCCATTTCCATCACTGTCCTTTATATTTATCCATTATTTAAATGTCCTGGCAAAGCATTTCCTTCATTCACATCATACAATTTTTGTTGAGAGTGCAGATCGTGCATTTGAGAGACTTTCTGCAACACAGTAGGCGATATTGTTCAACTTAATTGCACTGCATAGTAAAACGAATGCAAACTTTGTAATCAACAGCACTTAATTACCCAGGAATCATTTGGAATTTAACATAAGCAATTTCCTCGTTACAGAAGGAACTATTGATTTCAGAATTGTGACGGTTTTTGGAGCTTCTACAGAGAGATATAAAGTGTATCTGTGTTAAAGACATAGTATTGGTTCATATATTAGTTCTAAATTTAAATGGCTATCTTGCACTGACCGCTTTTAATAACATTTCTATAGGCCTAGTGATTACGAATAAAAATTAAACCTATTCATCGGATACCACTTGAAGAACACACAATACACCGCTATGAGTAATTTACGAGTAGTGTTCACATGTTGTCATTTCAACTGTCAAGATGAAACCATCTGTTCTAGTACTTTTCTTAACATTTGCAACTTCTTGAAGAAACCACACTGAACTGGAGTATTGACGTGATAGTGCTAAGTTCACATAGCCATGACTTTGCTAAGTCTGCGTGCATGGTAGCAAAAAAAAAAGGAAAAAAATAACAGACCCTCATGGAAGTGAACAGCCGACTTTCACAGTAGTTCACACATTTGACGTCATTTAAAGACTATTGTAGATGGTATTATGAACAGTCGTGCAAATAGTTTATGGCAGCTTTCACACTAACAGTTTACGTTACGGTTTTATTGGTGTGTAGGTTTTAGAGCAATGAATATCAGGTTACAATTTACTCAAATCCAACGATGTATGTAAACCTGAAAATGAGTAGAGGATGCTGTTCTATTGACATTATTTTTAAGAAACTCAACCACATTGATAATATTTATGGTGTCAGCAAGTTTAAATCGTCATTTGATCACACGCTTGTATTAGATTAAAAGTGAAAGGTTTTGAAAAACTGTAAAGGAAGTAAAAATAATTTAAAGATTGAACAAAATAAACAAAACAGCCAGTTATGTTTTTACTTCTTTCAAGTGCCTGGATGTAGAAGTAAAAGTAAAATTAACTACGTTAAATTTATCTACAACACTGCCAAGATGGTTTTGCGTTTAACTGACAAAGATACTACACATTTCAATTGATATTATCCATTTAACTCGACCACTTTACACTCCGTGACTGAAAGCAAACACGCAACTGGATGTTGACCATGCACCCACCGGAGCATCCACTTATGTGACGTCCGATAACTCCCTTTTTGTTCATTATCACATCACGACACTTAGTCACAATATCACACGAACGTTTCTGTGCGTCATCAATAAAATAAATATGTTGGGAAAATATAATCCTTTTTTATATTTCAATCGAGAACTGGACGTACAGAATCAAAATGTCAATCTTGTTCGAATGATTAATGCACCGAGGCCAGGTCGTTTTGAACCGATCCATATTGATCGATTCCCTACTATGCTTTTTCTTCAGACTCTCAGACGAGTACAAGTAATGTGATTCAAAACTTTTTCCAAGCAAATCACTATTCGATTATTGATGTGGTGGAAGAAAGATGTCGATGTGCATGGCCAGAAGCATATCTGCGAGCTCAATTCGAATATGAGTCTGAATTTATCAATAACGCGTTCTGGATTTTAAAGTTTATTGTTCTGGGTGAAACATTTGAGAACGGTTATAGCCGTTTAAGAATTAGTGGTTCTAGAACTATCCATGTGAAAAAACAATATGTTCTCCTTTCCAACGACACCTAGAGTTTTCATTGTCAGCAGCTCAAGTGTATGAAGCAGAACTCTTAAAGATGGCCTGCAACTGAGTGTAACATTTTGAGCTCTCATTACAGTCGAACCGAGCCCGGTCACTGGGTACTGCCACACCCATTCAGTGTCTGCCACGAATCAACTCTGATACTTGCATCCTTTAGCGGGATTAAATTGGAGATAGAATTACTCTTAAGCCACGTTTACACCTGCGAACCAATCCCCGAGCCGAACATCGCCGTGAACCAAAAAAACAAGTCCACACAAGCGAGCTGAACCTCGCCGCGAACATCTGAAATGATGCTAATGGTTTTACGCCCCTTGCTGATGAAACGGCTCTCTCTTTGTGTCCGTTACGTCTTCACTGATCTATGATTAGTGAACATTTTCTACAGTTCGTTCCAATATTCGATGTGACAGGTAAAGGACTTGCTAAAGTCATCATTGAAAACTGTGTGAAATTTGGCCTTAACGCGTCATTTTTAAGAGAACAAAGATACGACGGTGCAGCTGTGGGCCACAAGCACTCATACAACAAGACTTACCGCTAGCTGCTTATTCTCATTGTGCCACACATAACTTTAACTTGGTAGTCTCCGAAGCCTGCAACATTGCGCTTGTTCGTAATTCGCTAGGAACAATGGAAACGATACGCACTTTCTTTGGGCCACCGAAATAGAGAAACATATTAAATGATATCCTCAAATCGTCTGAAGATGTTAGAGCCAGAAATCTGAAACGCATATCTTTCACTAGATGGAGTGAACGTCATCACAGCACCCAATACTTCAAACAATTACATGGTTCTGTCGTTTTGGCATTGGAGAACATTCAGGAATTTGATGACAATGACACATCTACATCTATATCATACCCTGCAATAGACCAGAAGGTACTTGGCAGGGGGTGCATGAGGCACCAGAACTTATTATACACGTCCTAAACGGTTCCAATCTTGAATTGACCTCAGAAAAAATAACAAAAATATGCATTAGATTTACAGCTGATTTCCTTTATTTAATCTTCACGATCACGCCTACCAATATACGTTGCGCGTGATGCCATGATTCTATCAGCCACGATCACCAAGGGAGATTTTGTCGTCTGCATACTAATACTTTCAGAATTGTTTGCGCTGGGCCAGTACGTAGGTCGTCAATTTCAGCGCCACAATCTCGATTTGAATGAATGAGTCAACGTCGCTAGTGATCTGAAGCAGGAGCTATTGATGATGATAGAAAATGTCGATGAAACATTTAACCGACTTTTTTTGGAGGCAAAGAAACTAGCGCCATCCAACTACGTTGAAATAAAAAAACACCCACTACGAAAAAACAACAACATCGAGAAAATCAAAATTCTGCCACAGGGGATGATGTAAAAGGTTATGCCAGCGTTTCTGTGATCATACCTTTTCTCAGCACGTTCATTCGTTCATTGCAGGAACGGTTCTTGTGTCATAGTGAGCTTTTTAACGGATTCAGTTGTCTTCTACTTCGAAAATTGGAGGACTTAGGTGTTACTGATGGACTTGAGAANCTGCACTCTATGNTTCAGNTCCCCTGCTCACCGATTTANAAACAACAAAGACCGAATTGAAACTGTTTCATCAGCGGTTGAGTCGGCTTGTAAAGTTGCCACTCAACTCAATGGAAGCTTTATCCGTCTGTGACCGCCGTATCTACGCTAATATCTTTAACATTTAGCAGCTCTAATGGTATCAACAGCCACGAACGAACGCTCCTTTTCGACTATGAAAAGGATTAAAACATATTTGAGAAGCACTAACGGGGAGACACGCTTGAATGGGCTTGCTATGATGACAATCCATCTGAAAGAAATAATTGGTGTACAGACTGTCATAAATGATATGCCAAAAAAAGGAAGCTGCCGTCTTAATTTTGCACTTTAAAAGACAATTTAACTGTCCTAAGCTTTTGTTCAACACAACTGGTCGATTTTGTTTCACAAAAGTGAGAGTTGAATTTCAAATTGTTATGAATAAATATTACAAGAGACTTAGTGTTTGTTTTAATTAAACTATAGTGTTTATCAATTCGAGTGAAACAACTCTCTTAATTTTAATTTGAAATGAAGTTCCTTTGTGAAGTGACAAATACTACTCATCTAGACAAATTCAATGCATATAATTTAACGATGCAACGCATTAGCGTCCTTTTCTTGGTGAGAGAAGTATCTACTTCATCTTCATCTTACCCCACAATCACCATAGTGGTATTTGGGAGGGAATGTGATAGTACCATATGTTACGTATTCATGTTTAAGCGATTAAAGTCTCGAATTGTCATGGGTTAAAAAGGACCAAAGGTTCCCGTTGGTTTTGCAACTGATTTATTTTATTTTATTCTCATGGTCACGCCTCCTAGCTATGTAAGTTGTAGGTTGTATAACCTCTTGTGCCTGCATTAACCTGAGAATTAGAACTGGTTAACGGTGCTAATCTCCTAATTCTGCGTGATCGGCGATATACATTGCATGGTTCCCAACATAACTGATCTAATATCTCGGATACACTATCCACCCTATCGTACTGACCTAAAACAAATATAGCTCTTCTACGTTGTTCAGACTGAACAAGAGTGTGTAATCCCACTTCATACGGATCCCAAACGCTGCAACAATATTAAATGACAGGAAGCACTAGCGTATTATAGGCAATTTGTTTAAAATGTTGAGGGCAGTGAACAAAGATCCTCTGCAGAAACCGAAGAGTACGTAGTGCCTTGCCTACGATATAAATTATATAAGAATTCCACGAAAGGTTATCACTAATAATAACCCCGAGGTACTTATATTCTCTCACTACCGTTAACGTTTCACCACTAACAAGGAGACCATCAGACCTTGTAAGAACGGATTAATATGAATTTAACATATAATGTAGAGGGGTGTACCCTGTGCACAAAGGGTAACCGGATATGACGCAACGGTCACGTGTTTCCGAGAAAATAAAGCGGAAAGTTTTTACGTGAACTTTATATACTCGGTACGCTCCCTTGGGGCTCGAGTCACCGGGCATAGCGCAGTGGTTAAGGTTTGCGGCTCATAATGTGGTGACCTGAGTTTGAATCCCATTACATCATGTTATATTATTTTTATTCATATAAAATACAAATAACTATTTCAGATATTAGTATTACGAGGGTGGTCCAGAAAGTAAAGAACGTTTTGGCATAACTTAACAAAAACGAAAGATATCAACACAAAACTTACTCTATTTTTCAACGTAGTCGCCATAGCTGTCAAGGCACTTATTGTAACGTGAGACCAATTTTTCAATGCCGATGTCATGCTCTTCTACCGCCAAAAACGGATGGGAGCAGCCCTTGAATTTTTTACCCAATATCACAATGATGG
>KZ870353.1:21523-31616 GCA_003456935.1 Machilis hrabei | reverse complement strand
AACCTATAACCACGACGGACCTTTCGTAGTGAGTGCCTGGTGAGTGAAATCAGACAAGTCTGCCGTTTGGTTCGCTCACGAGGTACTACACGTAAAACAATTTATATTCATAAACAGATATAGCTACGAAATGTGAATTAAATATGTGGTGATAGTCGATGCTCCATGTAATGAAACTAATTAAGAAAGTGTAATATTTTATGTGGGCGCATCTTTTTTTATTATTATTTATTTTAGTGTTATTGCACCAGGAACCACCTGCGGGCATTACATCTGGTGCGCTATCACTAACGATTATGGGCACTTTTTGCTCCGACATTGAGTGCACACACTTAGGACAACACAAGTGAGTGCTCAGACTTAGGCCAACACAAGTACGCCCACTTAGGACAGCACAAACATCCATGTCTTACGCGGGATTCGAGCCCACAACCTTTGGGACAGGAGTCAGGCACATTACCTACTCCCCCAAGCAGGTTGACAATATGAGCNTACCTACTCCCCCAAGCAGGTTGACAATATGAGCGGATATCTAATACTTGCAGAACTCACTCCTAATATGTGTGTTTTACATAAAGTCAGTTCGTCTGGAAACAACACCTAAGGCTATAAAACTAAAAACGTTAGTAATACTGAAAATATGTTGCATCTAAATTTTCAGTGTTGTGTTTCCATTTGTGCTGATTGGTTTACGTACTGCATAGCCATGGAAAATGAGTGTTATATTTAAAATATCTATACGTTTTCGAGGCTTTGGAGGTGTTACACTACGTTAAAAAATAAAATAATAACGCTTAAACAACTAGTTAAAACTTAACTGTTGAGTACAACTAACTCTTCGCTACCGATCAGGTTGTTTGTCATTGCACAAACCAACGTCCTCTTGCTAAACATAATGTAAGCTCATCATGTGCACAAACGCGCTAGGAATACGCGTAACATTATCCAACATTCGTCCGATGTAGCCGTGTACTACGATTATGTTCCATTGTTATTAATAACTGGACACTGAAAAAAAAATGTTATTTTAGCTGAATTATGATGAGAAACTTTTTACTATTTCTGATAGGATTTATGAACAAAACTAAAACATAAAATTAAACAAAAAAGGAACAAAAGTATTTTAACGGCCTTAAACATAATACGGTATTAGTGACGGACATGACGAATTTGCAAATGTTTGGATAACTGATCTTCTCTTTCGTTGTTTTTTTTTCTTTTAATGTAGTGCAGCTGCTGTTCTAGTCTTCTTTTATTCTAATTCAATTTGGCCTTTGCATTTTTTTTTCGAACCCATTACCTCTTGCACAAGTGAAAATGGAGGCAAAAGCATTAGCTTTGAGCCACTCCGCATCAACGTTAACATTCCTTCAAAACACAGTGCAACTCTTCGTTTTACAGTGTTGTCGCATTTATCCCAATTTTAAAAATTATTGATCTCNAAAATGGGCAGACCAAACAAAAATTGTTACTCTTGCATAATGTCTTGTATTGGTCCCACGAACCTAACCTAGAATTTTTAAAACATACTTTTCACTTACTCTGTATACTATCAATATAAACAATTTAAAATTAAAATATATTTAATATCATCATAGGTTTCTTTGAAAACATATATTCTTTATACACTATTGGATTTTTCATATCAAAAGTTATATCACTTCATTATTCAAAGCACTATATAAGTAATATTTTGAAAAGTTTTAGATTTAATGTAGAGCTAAGTTCAAACAGTATTTTATTTACGAAGAGATTTTGAAATAATATAATCGCAAAACCGTAATCTCGTTTTACTAGCTAAGAAAGCACTGTTTAGGTATTTATCTATAAGTATATAAATTGGATTTGGGTTGATATTAAAGAGGCATTCAGAACAATTAATGCGAAAACCATTTTGGGGAACAATGTCGTCCTTTCTTAGTGCTATCAAAGCTGAGTACTGCCTCTTAATTTTAATGATCATGAATGTGAAATTAAGAAAGGTGAAGGTTTTCAGAAAAAGATGAAGCTTTCAGAAAATATGTTTCTCACATTTTACTTCATCTTTAAGGCTTTAGCGTCTGTTTGATTTACACTAAATAATACTAGGGCTGTTCGATAAATCCGTGCAAAGTCTAAGAGATGGCACCACTAGTACGTATCGAGGTTATATTAAATTTCTGGCAACTCTTGGAGTATTACACACCAAGTTTCAGTCAGACAGATATATCACTCTGTGTTTGGCGTTCATTTGAATCGATCAAGTAACTTGATTTGCGAAANATGGATGAGAAAGAATTTCGTGTAGCGATTAAACATTACTTTTTGACAGGCAAAGTAGCTCAGGAAACCACAGCTAAGCTTGATAAACATTATAGTGAGTCTGCACCTTCGATTAGAACTGTTTATAAGTGATTTAGTAACTTTCAAAGTAGCCATATGAGCACAAGTGACGCTGAACGTTCTGGACGCCCTGTAGAGTTCACTACTCCAGAAATTATTGAAAAAATCCATGACATTTTGATGGGTGCATGAAATTGTTAAGGCTGTGGGCATCTCAAATAACCGCATACATAATATTTTCATGAACATTTACACATGAGAAAACTATCTGCAAGATGGGTGCCGCGTTCACTCACACTGGATCAAAAGCATGAACGTCTGAACCGTTGCAAGAACAGTTTGAAGCTGTTTCAACGAAATCCAGACGAATTTTTGCGTCGTTTCGTAACAGTAGACGAAACATGGANGCATCACTATCTGCCTGAAACCAAGGAACAGTAAAAACAATGGGCTGAAAGCGGGGAATCTGCACCAAAGAAAGCGAAAACCATTCATTCAGCAGGAAAGGTTACGGCCACCGTCTTCTGGGATGCTCGTGGCATAATCTTCATAGACTTCTAGGAGATGGATAATACAATTACCGGAGTGTAGTAAGCGTATTTGCTGGATCGCTTAAATACTGAAATAAAGGAAAAACGACCACACTTGGCGAAAAAGAATATTCTTTTTCACCACGACATTGCACCAGCTCAGTCTTCTGCAATTGCGACCGCAAAATTGTTCGAGTTACGCTACGAAGTCCTTCCGCATCCCCCTACTCTGCAGATTTGGTTCCCTTAGACTACTATATGATTCCAAACATAAAAAATGGCTGTCAGGAAACATATTTTTATCAAACGATGAGGTGATTGCCGAAGCAACTGCCTCTTTTGAAGAGTTGGACTAATCTTACTATATGGACGGGATTAAAAAACTCTAGCATCGTTGAACTAAGTGTATAGACCTCAAAGGAGACTACGTTGTCTCCCCCCCACCCCACCTTTTCTTTTCACGGACTTATCGAACAGCCCTCTGATGTTATTCATAAATACTGATATTTACTGAGCCTACTGTTGCAAATAGAAACAGATAAATGTGTGAAAACGTAATCACAAGGTTCGCTTACTAATAGTTGGATTAGATAAAATTATTAGTTTCTTGACGACCCCAACTTTGTTATTTTAGTGGTATTGCATTCTATTTTTGGTTTTATCTAAAGCTCTAGATAAATACATTTTGTAAATTTCAGTACTGTGTTTAAGCATTTCAAGGGTGTTTCGATGTTGAGAAAAATCATGGTGGACTTGCTAATGTGTTTTATTTTACGACAAAAATGTCTTGGATTATATTATTTCAAAAAATGAGTAGACAGCGCTACTGAAATATAATCTATGCTTTCGTGATATGTTAAGTGTTATTACCTCGTTAATAAAGGGAAGTACGTGTTTATACTTTCTATGCATAATGCAAACCAAAAGCTTACGATTTAATCTCTTCGAATATTTTCCAAACATTCGCCTGTATATCATCACAGTACTTATAAAGTGGGAAAATAAGGGCGTGGATCCAACGTAGAATAACCTATTAACGGAAGCTAAATATTCTCTAAACATGTATACCTTTTTAAATGGTATGTACGTTTTTTATTGATAAATTGTATGCTTATGAATAGTAAGTCTGTATTTTTTTCATTTTATGCAAATGGAATACTATTTGCAGCAATCTTATCATATGTCACAGAAATTAACATATCAACGTCTTTTTTCGTGCCACTAATGGTGTATACGAATGCACTATGGTTTATAAACAATGAGTTTACAATCATTCCGCTCTTTATTGAAATTGTTTACATACTGAGCTAAAGTGAAAAATTGAAATGGTTTGTAAATTTTCTTGTAATCAGCATAACAGTGAATGGTTAATAATTCTAGAACTTTTAAGGTATTAGTTGTGTACNTAGGTGTANGAAAATAACGTAATACCACGTATTAAACTCTGAAGAAAGTCACTCTTTACTCACAACGGTCAAGATATAAACGTTGCTGTTTCTCACCTGTGATTTAAATAAAGTAATCAGTTGAAAACATTATGAATGATATTGTAAACAATCAGTTTTAGTAACATAACATTTGTTGAACATAACTGAAGGTTTAGTATGGTCTAGAATTGCAATAATAACAACATGCCTTTCATAATTATAAACGTTCAAAATAATTATTTTAGTATTGTGAAACACATGGAAACCTTACGCGAAAAGACAAATCTGAAGAATAATAGCAAGTATATGTAAAACTAAACTTTCAAATATAAGTGTATTATCAATGCAACAGCACACTGCCGTTAAGTATGTGTGTGTGGGGGGGAGTGAACTTGATGATGTTAATGACGTTATCTCTGAGTTTTAAACTATAACATAATACACTTCTGTTGCAAGTCGTTTCTTATCCTTACTTATGTTTTTATTATGTACGAGTATTACGTTGTAGTGTAGTTGATAAAAAAGTAAGTCTATGTAGATTGTTCGGTGAAATTATTCATACAAAACTTTCTACGATCGGGTGGAAATGCGCTCACTGGGCAAATCCATTACACTTAAATCGGATGTTGTGGTTTAGTTCGTTTTGGAAAGAGTTCTGTGTACGCTGTTCGGTTCGCGACAAGGGAGTATTGTGTACGACTGAATAGAAAACTCAATGGATTTGCTCTTCTTTACAATGGAGACGATAGGATTTCGTACACAATACTCGATATTTAAGTACGTTTTCCAATACGAAGAAAACTGTTCATTCAGTTCGTTAGTTGCAGAAGAGATAACCATAAATGTATTTCACAAATTCTATGAATCTAACATTTTTAGGGAGTAAAGACGAACCTATATCGTACTGCACTGTCTGAATTCCAACAGGTAAAGGTGACCCACAATATAAAATCATGTGTATTATAATGTTTAAAATGCTAGGAATTATATTAATCATGAATTAATGTGTAGTTTTGTATCACCTAATATATAATCGTATATATGTAGTTGTTTTCTAAATATACGTTATATTATTTTAGATACAATTTTTTTACTAACAGTCTACTAATTAATACGTTATCAAACAATCAGGCGTAACTAACATGCTTGCTGATTCAGCAAACATAATAACAAAACCTTCTGATTTTTTTTTCAAAGCCAGTTGAAAATATCGATTTTTTGTTGTAAATATGTTCATAATACCTGATAACATATGCAAAATACGAATAGGGTGTGAAAATGGCAAATTTTTAATTAGCACATTTTACTAAAATGAACCTCGAATGTGAATAAATCATATGGTAAAGTTGATACCCACTGAAATTTTGAACGTAGTCCATTCTGCAGCTCTTCTTCTTCATAATTTTATTTGTCTATCTTATCTCATATGTAAAGGCTTTGAATTTACTTACAAACTATAACATCATTAAATGTGTTAGAAATCGGACTATGATTTACGCTCATAAAAAGTTTCTTATCTCAAAAATAACATAGCTGTAAAATTATTATGTAAATATTTTTGAATAACATTTGCACAATTTTAATTGTTATATATTACAATGCTAGTTGGTTGATATATCTGTCAAAATTGAAAACGAAAAATGTAGTTAAATTGTTACAAAGAAATGTACTATTTTAATTTGTTATACAGTGTATATGTGCAACCTACTGTAATAGAAAAGTAGTATGCAATGCTTGTAAATAATAATATTAAATTGAAATTGGTCACTAATGTTGAACTTGAACAGTACGCTATTAAAACAATAATAAGCAACGATTAATATAATATCACTGTTGTATTTATTTATGTTTTGGAATGGATATTGAAAGATTATCTGAAATGGGACTAAACCAATCGGAAGATAGATAGAGTGTTTACTTGAAAGTATCAGAATTACCAAGCACACTCGGAAAACGTAACGAGTTTCAATGACAGAGGGGACTTACACAATAGTTGCATCAATTATGTATATATTAAATTGTTAAGTCAGTTTGCTAACGTTTGTTTCTTAATAGACCATTAGCTGCAGAATCCAACCTCAACAAATCCAAATTTAAGATCGATTATTGTTCATTTTGTATCAACTAATAAATAAATTTCTGATTAGGTAACTGCAGTGCAATTGGTTTGCATTATTAGTAACCAAGGTACAGTTAATGTCGAAATCTAGCTATAAGCTAACGAAATATTTATAGCATTTTCAAATGAAGATTTTATTGTTTGGCTTGCTTTTGTAGTATTATTCTAAATGCTATATCAGTTAAAATTATCCTGATATTATGTTGTCTAGAAAATTATATTTTTTTGTTTATCTTTACAGATGAAGTGAAAGAAAAAACAGAATCATAATGTACTTTGTTATACACATACACAGTTATAAAACGTGACAATGCAGAAAGGGAGTGTTGTCGGAATAGAAAGTCTCGGTTCAACAGAACTGTCTCTTCGTTGTTGCACGGACTATGTTTGTTTTAGAGTTAACATACTTGTTTCATATGTAAAATGACAAAAAACATATAGGCCTACATAAATACCTTCACACCAATTTGGGGTTTTCAATATTACTACGCTAATTCACAACCTGGATCCTTAATGATTTTACTATTTACGCTAAATTAATGGCGAATTTCATTTGTATGTGCACAGTGATAAAGCAATTATTTAATATGTGAGAATGGTAATCATGTATATATATTCATAATGTGAGTATCCAATATAATTGTATTCATGGTAGTACATTCATTAAAAAATTTGACTAATGGCCTGCAAACAACTCGTTAGGACACAATTTATCAGGTGGTTAGTGAAAGTATTCAAGAGCAAAACGTATTGAACAACAACTTATATATTAGAAAACATACGAGTAACAAAGTGTTCATCATTTGGTTCTAACACTTCGTGGTTCCTAAGAAATAGAGATTAACAAGAAGAGTGAGGTTTTACGCTCTTATTTGAACTGATGATTTATATTAAGGCAGTATTTAATTTTTACTAGGTATTGAGCTCATACTGATAATGGTTCACACATACTAGGGCAGACAAAATTCGCAAAATGATTACTGGAGTCTAAGCTGCTGGCAGTTTATATAACTGCACAACGATTGGTATTGCTTTATATTTAATGGCAGTTAAATACATGTATATTTTAGGTGTATATCCCAATAAAAATCTTATTAGAAATTTTTGGGGGATCATATATGTTAAGTGCTTACTAATAATTGATTTCATTTTAATTGAGAACTCATACACAACCTATATTTTAAGTCAGAATTTTGTCTGGCCTAGTCATCCGTATAGGCTTAATCGCCTTGAAATTAAAATTACCGACAGGTGTTAAGTAAGTTAAACTTCAAATTGATGAGAAGTTATTCAAAATGGATTAAATCAAAATTGAAGACTGACACTTCTATTCTGGAATTATCTTGTTTTAAAGAAAATAAACTCTATCATTAGTGTCAGGCAATGAGGCTGCTATCCTACGAAAACGGGGAAAAATTACGGTGTAGAAAAATAAAACTAATAAAATGGTCGATGTATATTCTGGACTAACAGCATGCCAAAGACCTTAAATTTTAATACATTACCGTTTGTTGAAAGTGGTACACTTGCCATATAAAACACATTGGTGGTGTACCACTTTCAATAAACGGTAGTGTATATTAAAAATGGTTTGGAAGAAAAAATCCACCATTTCCAGAAAAGAAGGCCAGTAATATGTCAAAGTGTTTAAAACACATATCGTGGTCGTAGATTGGATATAAACGAAGTCAGATGTCATGATACAGTAAACAAAGTATTGTACAAACTACTGACATGGTACAGTGGCTTAATTCATAATGCACCCCGAAGTGTCGCAAATATTTTATGGGTATCAAAGGCAGTCAACATTTTACCATCAAAACATAGGTTTTTAATTTTGGTACACAATATGTATGTGTCTGATAATGAGCTATTAGTCTTGAAAGTCAGCGAAGTTGTTATACCTCGTACAAATATTGCTCTTTCAAACGTTATTTAAAACGGAGTTTCAGTAATGCGTTTGTTTGGCTTAAAACACTCGTCTTGAACATAAAACCGATTCTACATTTTTGGGGGTTAACGTAATTTTAAGCTTTTCTTAACGAACTATTTGACCACGTTTGTCTTTTTATTAGACTTTACTGTTCTTTGCAAAACCAGCAAAACTCTAGTATGGATTCTTCATTCCTTACTCTGCAGAAAAGTTAGTTTTAGTGGATCGCTCTTCGACTTTGACTTATGGACCAACCATAAGTCAGTGTCATGTAGTAGATTGTATCTTCACTAAGAACACCAAAAATAACGCAGAAAAAGGAAGTGGCCCTTGAGAAGCACTCAATTTATTTTATCTAGCACTGTTGAGTCAACAATTATCTGTCAGTAGAGTATTTTTTGGTTCATAATTACATTACCAGAGCAAAAACTGATAAATAATTAAGCTTCGTAAATATGTTAAGGACATGCAAATACTTGCCTACATTTATTAATTACTGTATATTAGCAGAAGCATTTAGTATTAAAACTGGTAAATGAACGTCTCTTACAATTCAGGAATTGGTCTTTCTTTAATATCTTCTTAGGTACTTGGCATTTTCTTTCTGTTTCAGCACAACCGTTATAGTGCTTTATAGCTCAAATGCCAAAGTATTTTTTCTCTATTAGCTGTCAATCTGGCTAGATATGATACATTTTTCACATCATTAATCACAATGTTGTGTATGGGGTTGGGCGAAGAACGAAGTTCACGAAAGAAAAGTAAATACAAGAGACGAACATCTTGCTCGTATAATGGATGCTACTACCCGCATTACAGTACTAGCATCGATTTTGTCATATCCAAACTAAGCGTAGCGTAAATTTCGTATCGCTTAAAACGCAAATTTTCGTTCACTTACCAAGCTACGAAAAATTACATTCGCACAACGTCTTTCAGGCTTCGAATGTAATTTTTCGTAGCTTGGTAAGTGAACGAAAATTTGCGTTTTAAGCGATACGAAATTTTGCGCTACGCTTCGTTTGGATATGACAAAATCGATGCTGGTACTGTAAAGAACTTACAAATCAACACAGACGATAAACAGGGCATCTTCTCACGCGAGTTGCAAAGTGCATTGATGTTCAATGTGATTTTTTTAATGTATTAAATCTGTAACAAACTGCTAACACGTTTTTGTATAAACAATTAATATTATATACAGTAAATTATTTATTTTTATTATCAAAACTTTTCAAACAGCTTTACTTCGGAAACCTCTTGGAATACGAAGAATGTTCTTATTAACTTTTATTTCCTTAGAATGACCGATACTATGACCTTCCAATGTATTGACGTTTTTTCCTGTTAAATATGAAAGTTGTATGGTTTCAAGGGCGACCCGAAACAGTGTTATTAGTTGGCTTTGGGTGGCGCTGTCAAGGTCATACCAAGGTCAACTTCACATTTTTAAATATAAACCTACATAGTTGTGTAGCTAACATCAAGACGCTTTCGAAAAGGTAGCATTACACCCATATTATTATCTTTCTATCACTGTAACTTCAGATGTCAAGTCGGCCCCGGTAGCCTAGTGGTTAGTCCCGTGGCATTGCACTCCTGAGGTCCCAGGTTCGATTCCTGGCTAGGGCTGGGTGTTACACTTGTGCTGTCCTAAGTGTACACTTGTGTTGGCATCCGTCTGAGCACTCACTTGTGTTGTCTTACGTGTGTGCACTCGATGTCTGAATGAAAAGTGGCCATAAATGTTAGGTGCTAAAGC
>KZ870351.1:29089-47489 GCA_003456935.1 Machilis hrabei | reverse complement strand
AAAATTTGTTTCTTTTTTTAAACGTACTTTCCAATGGTACCTTCAATTACCTATGTTCCAATTTGAAATTTCGAAGTTGACCCCATGTACCCCTTCTTCCGGTTTGTTAAGGGAAATGAAACTACCACCAATCGATTCTTTACATAGGTTTTGGTAATACATTTTTTTTGCGAACAGCGAGTATCATATAGTTTTTGAGAAACAAGGCTGATACGGGTGGTCTGAAACACCCTGTATATATTGACCCTAGCTCAACACAGATAAAAAGGAAAACAATTCATACCTGACCATCACTGTTACCAACCTCAAAACAAGTCACCGTAATATGCGAGTTACTTGCCCTACTTTAACAAATAAAAGCAGACTCTCCCACTGCTCTTTATGCACTCAGTACCCCTGCTCCAACTATAACACATTTGAGATACCAAATAGCCAGTCTATGTGGAAATGCACATACAGGAAACCTAATACTGACCCAAAATGAGTCCTATCCTAACTCGACACCAACATTGTGCGTCAATTCTGTAACGCCCCGAGCTTGGAGCCCAAATGGCCGCACACTCGGCACGCAACAGGAGTGTTGCCACCAGAAAACTTAGACAAACTTAAAGAAAATAAATTGCAGAAGGAAAAAATAAAACCGCAGTTGTCAGTAAAGCTGGACAACCACGTCTAGCCAGTGTTTTTGACTGACTTAGCTGTCTAAGGCCTCGGCTAGCCTATGCCTGCGTAGGCCATGGGTCAATAAACCAAGCGTGCTTCGCACCAGCCAGTAATAAAAACAGACAAGAAAAAAAAAGTTCAATATGCGCCAGAATTGTTTAGTTAAACCAGCGAACATCCAAACTCCCAATTACTAATTTGAAAACACAATTAAACCGTATGTACATTTATCAAAACATAAACCCACAAATGAGAAAATGGTAAGGCAATATAGGTTCACTGAGTAACACAAAATGCAGTAGGTTCACCTGTATCATTTTATTTACTTCGAGCAGACATTTGCACACACTTCACACAGATCTTTGCTGGTGCCTTAGGCTCTAACAATATGGCATTCATGAAGAAGAAAAAAATATAA
This sequence comes from Machilis hrabei, assembly GCA_003456935.1. Taxonomy (NCBI): domain Eukaryota; kingdom Metazoa; phylum Arthropoda; class Insecta; order Archaeognatha; family Machilidae; genus Machilis; species Machilis hrabei. Next base: position 46,408 of record KZ870351.1, on the reverse strand, counting down.
CTGCCACTTTAATTTCGCAGTAAGTTCGTCTCGCAAATTGCAATAGAGGTACTGGTCATGGCATGATAGTAGAAACAGATGATGGCGTCACAAGCTCGGTTTAGGAACCATAACAAATTAGCGACTACCTGTTTTCCTAGACGAAACTGTCCACGTAGCGTACATTCACAACAACAACAGTCACCGCTGGCCAGGTTGGTCTAGGCATATATATCTCACGGCGTGGTATAATAATTGGCCCTGTAGACTGCGGCGTCAATGGTCCGGATACTTCCTCCACTAAAAAGGTGAAACCAATTGTTTAATAATTTGTCTATATAAGCAATCACATAATGGCCCGTATTAAGTTTATTCTGGTGACATGCAATGCTTACTCAACCTAATTTCAAACCATGTCCCAATCAATTATTAAAGCAAGGGCCTTATACATTAGAAACGACAATATTCCAAAGTATAATTTACCACCACACCCACTAAGCAGACCACCATTCAAGCTTGAAATATCGAACGTTCAATCTAATTTACGTCCGCGCATACTACGTAAATTAGCGGTACTAATCATCTAATGAATCTCACTACAAATGCCAGAATCAATTATATTTCAATAATTAGTACAGTAAAAGCAGAACCATACGAAAGCCCCACTACTCTTTACTTAGTTAATTCGCGAAATTACGGGTGTAAATTCACTGGTCAACACTTAGAAAATACTGACATAGTGCACTCAAGACTATAATTACTATGCATTAAAACGCGTTCCCACAAGATCAATAACATTCACCTCTGTGCGTTATACAAAACTACTCCAGTGTCACAGACCCCTAAATTCATTAATGAACTGGTATTACCGCACTAACATGCTTTGTGGTCGCATTTAATATCACAAGAAATTTCCACTCAATACTGCAGCTGGCAGTTCTAAATATCAAGTATCACTCCATTACACGTAACGACAAAAGTAGCCTCCCAAAACTACCAATAAACATTGCGATCCCAACGATGCATAAAAATAGCGTAACTGGCAAAATAAACAGAAATCACGGAACGCGTAACACCGACACGTAATATGACCAGAAGAGAGAATAACTGGTATAAACACGTAAAATAACCAGAAGAAAGAATATCTGGTATCAACACGTAAAACAACCAAAAGGAAGAATAACTGGTATCAACAGTATTAGCACGGCCATATCCATTCAAAATCACACCACATCACTTTCACTTATACAAAATTAAAGTAACAAACTTACCAAAGGATCAGACGTTTTCGAGCTTCGAAGTAACGACACAAACCTCAGGTACTCCTTATAAAACGTACTGCAAATGCAAAATTTGCAACGCTACTACTATCGGTCACCCTGACAACTAGTTTGCCACAAGGCGTACTTTCCCCTGTAAATCAGCAACCCACTCATTTGAAACAATATCACACAGGTGAAACAATTTACCTAATCCGAAAACACAACATTCACTAAACAACACAGTTCGCGCGACCTTATAACACGTAACAAACACATGAAATAATCTAATCAATAATAGAATAAATTTAACAAAATACAAAAAATTATTCTTTCAATGATAAATTGACGACTAACATGAAAACAAGAATGATCCCTTGTGGATGAATTTTAAAATAAAAAAAAAAACAAAGTAAAATTTCCAGGTAACAGCCGAAAGATTAGTTACATCTCCCACACGTACCAGGGGAAAAAATATTTAAAATCTTAAAATCCGGACACTAAGCCATCTTAAGGTCGGGGAAGCAAGCCAGCTTACCCGACATATGGCCTCAATTGACTAATATGCCAAAGTCCTGCTAGTTGCTGTTGAGCATTCAAAAGCTCATGCATTTGAACCCCAATACGTCGATTAATTGAGAAAGGCCCTATAAATCTGGGAGCTAACTTAGCGGCAAAATGGTCCACCGCAGAGGACTGCGGATGGTTCCTTCGTAACACCAGGTCTCCCGGCTTAATGATCAGTTTCCGACGACGTAGGTTATAGTACTTTTGTTGATGGACTTGTGCCAAATTTAACTTTTGCCTTGCCAACTAAAAATTTCGGCTATCCCAGAAAGATTGGCGATCTGCCGAGAGAGATTCGCTTAAGCTATAGGCGGTATAGAATCGTCCTCAACTTTATTTATCCGATATTCTTCATCGGTAGGCAGTCGCAACTCCCGACCATAATTAAGATACGCGGGTGTATAACCCGTGGATGACTGCACCATAGTTCGTAATGCGAACGCAAACTCACCTACGTGAGCATCCCATTTCTTTTGATCCTGGGTGAATGCAACCAACATACTTTTAATAGTTCGGTTGGCTCTTTCCGTAGCATTAGCTTGCGGATGATAAAGCGGGATAAATTGCAACTCAATACCCAATTGAGGAGCCACCTTAGAAAACAGGCCACTCGTGTATTGAGTGCCGTTATCACAGACTAGGGTTTCTGGACATCCGAAACGATAAACAAATTGTTTCAAGCGTTCAAATACTGCCTCAGCTTTAGCAGTTCGCAAAGGGAAAATCTCAACCCAATTAGTTGATAGATCCAAAAAAATAACAAATATTGATGTCCCTGGGTCGATCGCGGAAGAGGCCCTATAATATCAGTGGACACTACCTCCCATGGTTTAGTCAGCACTCGACCCGCCTGGGTGTGTCCTGCAGGCACCTTATTATCTGGCTAATATTGTTGGCACGTAGCACATTTGTCTATAAAACGTCGAATTTCCCTAAACATTCCCTTCCAATAGTATTACTGAGTGGCTCGAAGGATAGTTTTATGAACACCTAGGTGGCCAGCCGTAGAGACTTCATGTATTTCCCTCAAAATCTGACTCCGATACTCTGGAGGAATTGCTACCTTCAATTCCTCAGCGCAGAAACGTTTGTACGAGGCTCGTACACGCTTATAGATAATCTGGTCTTTAACGTGATAGTCCACATGTTCACGTGGAGTTCGCTCAATTTCTTCTGCTAATGCCTCCGACCAAGGATCCATAACAGGTCCCGTAGTTAACAAGGATACTACTCCTGAAGTAGGAATACGAGACAGAGCATCGGGAACGTGATTTAATGCTCCTTTACGGTGAATAATTTTAAAATCAAACTTCTTAGGTTTGTGGGCCCATCGGGCCAAACGCCCTTGGGATCCTTTAAATTCGCTACTAAACAAATCAAACTATGGTGGTCAGTGACTACAGTGAACCGATAACCCTGTAAATAGGAAAGAAGCTTTTCCAGTGCCAACACAACCGCGAAACACTCCTTTTCAGTTACCGAAGAATTTCGCTCAGCCACTGATAATGTCCGGCTGACATACGCAATAACTTTATCTTGTCCATGAGGGGTATTGCACTAGCACCCCTCGAAGACGAAAATCTGAAGCATCGGTGTGCACTTCAAAAGGTAGTGCAAAGTCAGGACAAGCCAAAATAGGTGGGCTAATTAATAAGGAATTTGTGTGGCAAAACATGCGTTCTTGTGGTTTCCCCCAAACCAGCGCGTTTTCTTCTTAAGCAAATCCGCTAAAGAGCGGATAACGGTTGAATAACTGGGAATTATTCGGCGGTACCATCCGACCATGCCCAAAAACCACCTCAACTCTTTCAGGTTCTTGGGTGTGAAATAATTCACTATCGCGCGGACTTTCTCACGATCCATCTGAAGCCCATTTCCATTAATTACATGTCCCAAGGATTGCTACTCACGATCGCAAAAATTACACTTATCTAAATTCAAACTCAAACCCGCACTAAAAAGGCGGTCAAACACCTTTCCCAAGACTTCAAAATGTTTAGTTTGGGTATCACTGATCACAATAATATCATCAAGGTAGCAGAAACAGCATGGTTGTAAATCAAAGCCCAAAACAGTGTCCATAAGCCGCTGAAAGGTGGCTGGGCCATCACAGTAAATTGAAATAACCCTCGTCCGGGTATAGTAAAAGCAGTCTTTACCTTGCTTCCTGCTTCTAAAGGAACTTGCCAATATCCCGCCTGTAAATCTAAAGTGGTGATATAATTCGCGTTCCGAAGCTAACTTAAAATAGCGGACACAAAAGGCAGTGGATAGGATGCCTTCTAGGACACCATATTTACCCTTCGTAAATCTACTCAAAAAAGTTGTGTACCGTCCTTTATTCTTTACCAGAAGCACTGAGCTACACCATGCACCGGAGGATGGTTCAATAACACCTTCTTCTAGCATGCGGTAGCCTTCAGTGTATATCTGCCGCTGTACCACAGGGAACACAGGATAGTAGCATTGCTTAAATGGGTGAGTATCCCCTGTATCAATAATATGTTCCACTACCGTCGTACGCCCAGGCGCAGTTGCCATTCGAGGTAGTTGCACCCTTAAAAAAGTTTGTAAAGGTTCCTCTTAAGCTACCTGAATGGTGGACAAACTCCCCTGTGGTGGGACGACCACTCGCGGTTGGAAAAACAACGGATACCCAACTCATGGTTCCTCACTCCAGCTCCATGTGGACCCCCCAAAATCGAAAATGACTTTATATAGGTACAATATGTCCGCCCCTATTACCATAGCATAATCCACTTGGGGAATAACTAGGAAAGACACTTGAACTGACTTAGTCCGTACCAAAAAATTTGGCAAATTGATAAAAGGGGACCGCATCCCTGTTAACAAGGCCAACCCTGGTGTTCCAATGATAGAATGGGTCGCGCCGGTATCAATTAAGGTTAAGATAGACTGTCTATTTACATAACTCTGCATATAGGAACGCCTAAAGTGGTCCACTTACGGAATCAACAATTGCACCACAGCTTTAGGAGTCAGATTTAAATCTCCAACTGAGTCCAGTGACCGACTTACCGCAGGGCTCTCTCTCAGTTTTTCCAATTCTTTCTTAATTCCAACGAATACACATTTGTGACAAGTATCCGTCCATTGGCCCTTTTCGCCGCACCGGATACAAAATAAGGTTAAACCTTTTCAGCATTGACGGAAGTCATGCCCACTCATAGAACAATTAAAGCAACAACGGCTTGTAGATACTCTCTGTGACACTATTTCAGACGCCTTCCCCCCTTGTCTATACATGGAAATCTGGTCTGTAACCGCTGAATGTTGCGTCGTTCTATCCGAACACCAAGGACAAGTACGAACCACACAATTTGCTAACCCACAACGATAACAATATAGGCCATCCTGTAGCCGCTTACTAGCAATTTTTTTATTGTCAACACCCGCAGTAACAACGGAAAATTTCGGCACAGAACGCAATTCTAGTCCTCCCGATCGCTTATCCAGCCTACCTGGACTCCGATACGCCAAATCGGTAGCAAACGTATCGTTCACCATCGTTGGGGGTTGATAAATGTACTCTTCATAGCACAATTGTTCGTACTGACACCCAAACCAAAGCAATTCTGTCAACGTGGTACCGCTTTTTTGCAACCTGGTACGCTTATATTCCGGGTGCAAATTGGCTATTGCCCTTTTCAAACGTTCCTCCGCTGGCATCGGTACCTCTAACCGATCGATTAAATTTAGCATTGTCGCCACATAGTCATTTATAGACTCTCCCGGAGCTTCCGTTCTTTTAAGAATGTCGTATAAAAGCCGTTCGCCATAATTGACCGGTGTATAGGCTTAGCGTAAAGCGTCCACTACTTCAGACCAATCGGAGAATCGGGCCCTGTGGGCACGGTACCAAATCTTGGCTTTCACTTCAAACAGCTCCGAACAGGCGGAAAAAAGCCGAGCTTCGGACACGCCCCTTTCCGTGCGTAATTAATTAACTTCCAATAAAAAGGAAATAACGTCCTCATCGGGCTCACTCCCAAACGTACAACCCCATTTATACACATTACTGTAAGCGGCAGTACCCATTATTGCACTACTTGTCCCACTAGAAGGGAGACCAAGTGAGGTTTCAGATTGCGGAAAGGAAAAAAACAATCCCCGAACAACATAATTCTGCTCTACCAACATGGCGTCTTTAAGTTTACGCCTCAAGTTTTTCGTGCTCCCATTAAGCGAATAACCTCTATTTACCAGCTCTTGAATAAGCTCTGGTCTATTCATACGAGTTATATTCATACTACCCAGATAAGATTGCCAAGCGTTCTTGCTACACAACCTTATCACAAAAAGCTACCTTTATGCCCCCTTTTACGTAAAAAAAGCTAACAATTACTTAATAAACAGCAAAACTTTTATGTAATTGTCCCTGAACGTTGATTTGAAATGTACGGAACCCCCAAACGGTTACAAAAAAGGTCAAAAACAAATATTTACTACTCCCCTTTTTCATTGACAGAAAGCGGACCGGGTTGTCCACTCGTATCAACGAGACCCGGTATCCGCTCAGGAGAGCTACTGAGAGACGCAACCGTAGCTTGCCCGATCGGGGATAACCGTCTGAAAAAAAATTAATTGAAAAAGATGTCCCCCTATGGCAATGCCGTCAACCGTTCAAAGGAAAAAAAACATATATTGACCGTAGCTAAACACAGATAAAATGGAAGACAATTCATACCTGACCATCACTGTTGCCAACCTCAATGCCAGTCACCACAATATGCGAGTTACTTGCCCTGCTTTCACAAATGAAAGCAGGCTCTCCCACTGCTCTTTATGCACTCAGTACCCCTGCTCCAACCATAACACATTTGAGATACCAAATAGCCAGTCTATATGGAAATGTACATACAGAAAGCCTAATACTGACCCAAAATGAGTCCTATCAATACTCGAGCCCCACATTGGGCGTCAATTCAGTAACGCCCCGAGCTTGGAGCCCAAATTGCCGCACACTCGGCATGTAACAGGCGTGTTGCCACCAGAAAAAAAAACTTACACAGACTTAGAGAAAAAAAATTGCAGAAGGAAAAACTAATAACCGCTGTTTTCAGTGAAGCTGGACAACCACGTCTATCCAGTGTTTATGACTGACTTANCTGTCTAAGGCCTCGGCTATCCTAAGTCTGCGTAGGCCATGGGTCGCACCAGCCAGTAATAAACACAGACAAGAAAAAAAAAATCCAATAGACGCCAGGTTTTTTAGTTATACCAGCGAACATCCAAACACCAATTACTAATTTAAAAACTCTATTAAACCGTATGTACATTTATCCAAACATAAACCCACTATGGGCCTCAACAAATGGGAACATGGTAGGGCAAGATAGGTTCACTGAGTAACACAAAATTCAATATGTTCATTTGTATGATATTAATTACTTCGAGCAGACATTTGCAGACACTTCACACAGATCTTTGCTGGTGCCTTAGGCTCACGCAATATGGCATTCATGAAGAAGAAAAAAAATATAACTGCCACTTTAATATCGCAGTAAGTTCGTCTCGCAAATTGCAATAGAGGTACTGGTCACGAAGAGATAGTAAAAACTAACGATGGCGTCACAAGCTCGGTTCAGGAGCCCTAACAAATTAGCGACTACCTTTCCTGGTCGAAACTGTCAACGTAGCATACATGCACATAAAAACAGACGCCGCTGGCCAGGTTGGTCTAGGCCCAGATATCTCACGGTGTGGTGTAATAATCGGCCATGTAGACTTCGGCCTCAATCGTCCGGAATTTTCCTACACTAAAAAGGTGAAACCAATTGTTTATCAATTTGTCTATATAAGCAATCACATAATGGCCCAATAAAGTTTATTCTGGTGACATGCAATGCTTACTCAACCTAATTTCAAATCATGTCCCAATCAATTATATTAAAGCAAGGGCCTTATACATTAGGAATGACAATATCCAAAAGTATAATTTACCACCACACACACTAAGCTGACCACCATCCAAGCTTGCAACAGCGAACATTCAATCCTATATACGTCCGCGCGTACTACTTACAATAGCGGTACTAATCCTCCAATTAATCGCACTACAAATGCCAGAATCAATGATATGTCAAAATAATTAGTACAGTTAAAAGCAGAACTCCTCATTACTCTTTACTTACTTAATTCGCAAAATTACGGGTGTACATTCACTGGTCAACGCTTAGAAAATAGTGACATAATAAACTCAAGACTATAATTACTATACATTAAAACGCGTTCTCACAAGATCACTGGCATTCACCGCTGTATGTAACACAATACTACTCTAATGTCACAGACCTCTAAAGTCATTAATGAACTGGTAGTTCTTCCCAACATGCTTTGTGGTCGCATTTAATGTCACAGAAATTTCAACTGAATACCGCAGCTGGCAGTACTAAACATCAACTATCACTCCATTACACGTAAGGACAAAAGAAGCCTCCCAAAACTACCAATAAACATTATGATCCCAACCATGCATAAAAATAGCGTAAATGGCAAAAGAACCAGAAATCACGGAACGCGTGGCATCGACACGTAATATGACCAGAAGAGAGAATAACTGGTATCAACACGTAAAATAACCAGAAGAAAGAATAACTGGTATCAAGAGTATTAGCACGGCCATGTCCATTCAAAATCACACCACATCACTTTGAATTATAAAAAATCAAAGTAACAAACTTGCCAAAGGATCAGAAATGTTCGAGCTTCGAAGTAATGACAGAATCCTCAGGTACTCCTTATAAAACGTACCGCAAATGCAAAATTTTCAACTCTACTAGCGGTCACTCTGACAACTAGTTTGCCACAAGGCGTACTTTCCCCTGTAAATCAGCAACCCACTCGGCTGAAACAATATCACATAAGTGAAACAATTTATCTAATCCGAAAAAAACAACATTCACTAAACAACACAGATCGCGCGACCATATAACACGTAACAAACACACGAAATAATCTTTTTGTTTTGTTTTTTTGTTAGTGTAATTGCATCAGAAACCGCCAGATGGCATTACCTTTGGTGCGCTATCACTACCGATTATGGCCACTTTTTATTCAGACATTGAGTGCACACACTTTGGACAACACAAGTGAGTGCTCAGACGTATGCCAACACAAGTACACACTTAGGACAACACAAACATCAATGTCTTACGCGGGATTCGAACCCATAACCTTTGGGACAGGAGTGAGGCATACTACCTACTCCCCCAAGCAGGTTGACTACACGAAATAATCTAAACAATAATAGAATAAATTTAAAATAAGAAAAAAAAATGATTTTTTCAATGATGAATTGACGACGAACAGGAACACAAGAATGGTCCCTTGTGGAGGAATTTAAATAGAGAAAAACAATAAAGTAAAATTTCCAGGTAACGGCCGAAAGGTCAGTTACAACGATTCAATCTAACACTTTTCTTTAACACACCCTAACAGTTTTATAAACACACCTAAGTTTAAGCATTCTATACATATGTTCTTTACACACGACACAAACGTTTCTACCATTTCAATTATCATAAGAATCACTGTAACACTTTTCCAAAGAGTTTATTTAGCCAGTTTCCTTCCTGATAAGGGGTAGTAAAATTTTAAGGAAGTTTTTTAGATATCTGTTAAAGAGACTGCCCGTTACCTATTATGAAGGGTTCCCGAATATGCGTCCTGTCACGTCTTAATGTGTAAGAATTCATTGGTTGACATTAGTATTAGTCAAACAATTGTATATTATAAAGTAGTACCAATGCAAATTGAAAAGTATGTTTAATAACATCACGTCACCACATTTAAAGTCACAACATTAATGTCTAGGTAAGTCCACTTATTATATTTTATGAATTAGGGTTTAATTTTGTCGTACATAGATGGTGTTTAAAAAAAAGTAGGCAAAAGGAAAGTATATGAATCTTTATTTTATTAACTGACATCTGAGGGTCATTGGAACAAACCTTATTATCTGTATTGTAAATTTGTCGTAGATAATTTAATTTTACACTATTAGTTAACAAACCTTCACTATATTAATCCACTGTTATTATCTTTAATCTCGGGGACAAATATACGAGTATATGTTTACTTACTTCATTCGTAGATTATAAAACTCACAAAAAAGTAAAGCTTAGGTCTCGTCTTGAACCTAAACCATGCCTACCACTAAGCGAGTGACACGACGACTAGACCATCTTATCGGTTAGAAATCACTTTACCCGATTGGTAATTTCTATACCGCTTATATCTTTATCGGAAATTTTCTCTAAAACAAAAACGTGTCTACAACTAAATGAGTGTACGTTTTGCAGTATGTGTTGTAAGCTATCCATGAATGCAAAGAGAGCCAGATTAACCATTGACATGTAGTGACCGCCCCTTGTTAGTTTCGAGTAAGAAATTACATTTTTTTCACACTAACACAAAAGTGTTTTGATAAAACTGTTCTAAACGAAAACTTTTGTTGGTGAGACAATGTGTACGCAATGTCTTGTGGTGCATGCTTTCACAAATGAAGATAAAGAAACCAAATAACGTGAATCGTGCCGTTGAAGCTTTCACGGAAAAAAGGGATTATACACTGTGGGTCTACGTAACCACGAGTATGTTTTTAATGACAAACAACAAAGAGTATATATTTAGAACTGTAAGCAAAATCAAAAATAATAAAGCTAAGAAGGAATTTTTAGATTTGAATTAATTTTTCTTATTTTTTTAATGTCATAATCATGAAAATATATATTCTTCTGTTCTAATCCGTGTCAGAAATAGTAATAGCTACATTGGAACTGTTTGTCTTCTTTGTGTTCCAAGTGTTACGTGTTGAAAGTGGTTATTAACAAGTGTGGTTATAGACAACAAACGTCTGCAGTGGTGCTAATAGTGTTACTGACACTTATTCTGACAGTTAAAATTATACTGTGCAATATCGACTTAAGTTACTAAACTTTTATAAAAAGAGTAATTCCTATTTAGTTAATTTTTGTACAAGAGTTTTGATAATCACTGGAAACTCACATCCTAAGTTTCCCAATAGTTAGACGTGTGCTTCGGCCACCATCTTGGTGAATCCATACCTAATGTATGGCTAATTTTTCATTATTAACTCCAGAACTGAGTCTCCAATGATCAAATGAATTCACGATTAATTATAGACGATAAACTTCGTCAACATGTTCGTTTCTTTTATGCGTAATCCTAAAGCTCACGATTTTATATTTTGATTTTTTGTACTAGCTGCAATAGCGAAGAGCTGTATAACCTTTCTGAGTTCAAAAAGTTACCAAAGGTATCTTAAAAATGTTCTTTAGTGTTGTGAGTTGTAGAAATAAAGGTTTGGCTATTAGATTTACCTTTTACCAGTCAAAGATTAGACTGTTTTTAATTTAATTTAACACATTTTTGCTTTTATCATAGAAACACCAATGAAAATATGTTATATGAAACTTATACATAGATTCTTTGAAGACCCACATTTGCTGGTACTGATTCGTACCTATCGATCGTTTTATATGCTAGGAACTGTTTTCAAACATATTATTTTTAATTGGTCAGCAATAGGGTTCGGCTCTTCTTACTTTGTAATTCCTGGACAAGATAGACGAGGCATCTGGGGACCCGCCTTTTTCAACCCAACACTCCAAAACTACTGAACTGCAACTGTAACTTTCAAAACCTGAACAATCTTATAACGGAATCACAGGCTACTGATTTCAATTTAATACAAATTTCGTTAGACACCTTTATTTCCGTTCAGTATTAGCTTGCCCATCTGCTACTAAATGCTTAAATGTTGCTTGCGTCTTCTAGGCAACGCTCTAATACAACTTAACTGGTCAATAGAAAAGTAAGAGAACATGAATGGCTAATAGAAAAACGTTAGAACAACTTAGCTTTTTTTCCTACTTTTCTTTATACATTATTGGAAATAAAATATACAAAAGTCAAAACTAGTAAATACTGCTCATATTTCGGGATTTTCGCCTTCCCTGATACATTTAGACAATTTCCAGGAAGAGACCAGTGATTCCTGGTCTGTACAGGACAAAGGACCGTTGAGAATCCTACTCAATACTGTGCCCAAACAATTAATTTCTTCATATTTTGAGGTTGATGAAGGTTTACTACAAATGAGCCGTCTGGTTGCAAACCCAGATGCATCACTTTTTTCTAATTGAGTTAACTCTGATTTTACCAAGCCCAGATCCTCGTACACAAATCTGATAAATGATTAAGTATCAAAACCAGCTATGTCATATGTATTATGAAGGAGGATTATGGGGTTAGTTGAAAAATTTTGATAAACATAAATGTTACTTTCAAAACCAGTTATATCCATGGTGACATCGTGCGTAGTAACCTACTGCGTATATTCTAGTTCTCTGTGGTGAACTTCAGCATAGATATATTGTTGAACAAGGACCGAATGTCCAGGAAAATCTGAGACACTAATGATTTGCTAATTTAAGACTATAACTTTAACGTATCAGTGTGTATTAATTCGGTATGAAGGCCTATAAATGCAATTACGTATTAAGAAAGCTACTTATATACTCACTTTATTATTATGTTTATTTAATTAATGTTATATACTGTTCAGCAATGTTTGTTTAATTTCAGAACGAGATAAATAGGTAGTAGAGCATAAAATTAATTCCTAGCGCAAAAAAACTTGTGAACCACATAACTATCCTTCAATGAAGAATTAGTCAGAGGAGCTAAGAGCAGTCTGGAATTTACGATTAGATGGGCTATAACATGTTACGGTGTCTTTTTATTGTTTTACCTAATTGTTGATGAAGATTTGTTTAATTAAAGAGAGGCAGTTGTATCTCAAGAGAATTTGAGCTAGTAGGGGTTATTTCATCATCGAAGAATTTATGGATATTATTGTTATTGTTTCAGGATTTACTTAAAAAAAAAACTATGCTAACAGACTTGCTGTTTTGTTTATGCGTAAGGCGTGTTATGTTCATAATATACATTACTGCTAGTTAATCCATAAGGATTAAGGATATTGTCGTTTCTGTAACTTCATATAATAGTGCCTTCAAGTTCTAAGTTGTCCTATGTTTTCTGTAGACTGGGTGGAGGTAGAAACATTTGTTTGAGTTTAAAATACGCGGATAGTATTTGTGAATGTGTGACACAGTTGCCAATAGCGTACAGCACACATAGTTCGTATAGCTGTCGCTAGAGTGAGAAGCGTATTCGATACTTAAAAAGGTGACGTTCAGTGTACAAGAAGGCATGTATTTATCCGTCTTCTACTAACGTGGCGAATCACCCATCCACATTCATCGGTAACTGAGTGAGAAATGTGATGTTTGTGTTATGAATGTATAAAATGTGCGTTCGTGGGTGCGACAGATCAAAAGAAGGCTGAATGTCGTGTGACAACGAAACGAAGGAGCCTCAACCATGAACAAGCCGGACCAACAAAATGATTGCGTGAGTGGATCAAGTTGTTAAAGATGACCGCCGATTAGGTGTGAGCGATATCACCTCCAAAGTTGGTATTTCTGTGGGATCTGTGCAGATGATCGTGGATGAAGACCTCAAATTGCGGAGAGTTTCTTCAATATGGGTGCACCGAATGCTGACCGACGATCACAAGGCTGCGCGGGTGTCAATTTTTCAGGCGATGTTGACACGGGATGACGACTTGAATGGAGCTTTTTTTGTTCAGTTGTCAAAATGGATGGGACATGGATGCCATTTTTCAATCCCAAAACGAAACGGCAGTCATCGCAATGGAAGCACACTAACTCACCACCAATAAATAGATTTTGTGTTACTGCCAGTTCTGAGAATATGATGGTGGTCATATTTTTGGACAGCAAAGGCGTAATCCGCATTCATTGTGTTCCAAAGCTCACTATGGTGATGTCTGCTTCCTTCGAACATGTTAAAAGGACGAAGCTGCTGCCAGCATTAAGAAAATGACCGGAAAAGGATGTAAGTGTGCTTTTCTATCATGAAAATGCTCCTATTCACCGTGCGGTCCTGACTCAGGTGTTTCTTCGTCCCAACAACCTTGAAGAGGTGTGTCTCGTTCCCTGCTCAACTGACCTCGCTCCTAGAGATTTTTGGTTTTTTACAACGATGAAGGACACTCTCCATAGCTACTCATTTTCAGTCAAGCCAAACTTACAAAAGTGAATTTCCAGTGGGAAAATACCCCTAAAAAGCGTTCTTGGTGGCCAATGAATCATGGTATTAAGTCTACAGGGAGATTATGTTGAGAAGTGAGAGAAGATTCAATTTCTGGCGTAAGTAGTTTTTCAATGAAACATAAAAACGCCTTAAACTTGAACGCACCTCGCATTCCAAGCAGGACAATATATCCTCCCTGTTTTATTTTTTTTATATTGGACGTCAAGTTTGTAATTGACTTTGGTGCTAGAAGAGCTATTAAGATAAAGTCAGTTGTCGGCCCCGGTAGCCTAGTGGTTAGTCCCGTGGCATTGCACGCCGGAGGTCCCAGGTTCGATTCCTGGCTAGGGCATGGGTGTCTTNGTCGGCCCCGGTAGCCTAGTGGTTAGTCCCGTGGCATTGCACGCCGGAGGTCCCAGGTTCGATTCCTGGCTAGGGCATGGGTGTCTTGATTGTTCTGTCCTAAGTGTAAACACTTGTGTTGGCATACGTCCGAGCACTCACTTGTGTGCACGTAACGTCTGAACAAAAAGTGGTCATAAACGTTAGTATAAGGCACCGGAAGTAATGCCGGCAGGCGGTTTCCGGTGCACTAACACTAAAAAAAAAAAATATAAAGTCAGTTGTTTTATAGCCATTTTTTACAAACAACTGGAAAATACCCTTGCCATATTTTTACGTGGTACATTTTACGTTTATAACCTACATTTTTCTAGAAACTACTAAAATATTTTACCAATTAACCTCCAACACTCTTGACATATTTGTTGTGCACTGCGTGTTGTGCTTGTGTGTTAGAGGTGCTAAATAACAATGATAATAACTTGCTTCATTTCTATAGCTTCATATTTGCCAAACTTAACTATACATCTTTTGCTGTGATTTCCTTTATGTAATGCCTATTATGTTTTTAACCTATTTTAGTGTAAGTGTAACTACAATAAAAATGTTTTAATATAACCTTTTATTTTACAACATTAACTATAAACTCTTCTTGCTAAGTTTCTTTGTTTAATGCATTGTTAGTTCATACCACACTTTAGTGCTAGTTTGCCGTGAGTTAGTGTGCTTCCATTGCGACGACTGCCGTTTCGTTTTAGGATTGAAAAACAGCTTCCATGTCTCATCGATTGTGACCATTAAAGAAAAAAAAAATTATGCCATTATCCCTTGTCAACATCACCTGAAAAATTACCGCCCTCTTTGAAGAAAATCTCCGCAATTTAAAGTCTTGATTCACGATGGTCTGCACAGATCGCACAGAAATGCCAATTTTGGAGGTGATACCTCTCACACCTATTGAGTGGTTCTCCTTAACAAACTTGCTCCACTCGCGCAATCAACTTGTTCGTCCGCCTGGTTCATGGTTGAGGCTCCTTCGGGTCGTTGTCACAGGACGTTTGGCCTTATTTGAACTGTCGCACCCACAATGCAAATTTTTCACATTTATTACACAACACCGCATGTCTCACTGAGTTCACTATGGATGTCGACGTTTGATACGCCACGCTGGTGGAGAAAACGGATGGTTACACGCTGTTCTTATAAACTGAACGTCACCATTTTAAGTATTAAATACGCTTCTCACTCTGGTGCCAGCTATACAAACTGTTTACGCTGTACGGTGTTGCCAACTGTGTCACACATTCACAAAGACTGTCCGTGTATTTTAAACTCAACCAAATGTTTCTATCTCCTATTAGTCTACAGCAAAAAATAGGAGAACTTAGAACTTGACACACTAGTGTATGAAACTACAGAAATGATACTACCCTTGATCCTTATGGATTATCTAGCAGTAATCTAGATTATGAACTTAAAACACCTTACGCATAAACAAAAGAGCGCGTCTGTTAGCCAAGTTTATTCTTAAGTAAATCCTGAAACTAGAACAATAATCCTCAAAAATCATTACATTATGAAAATAGCTCAAATCCTCTTGACATACATACTAAGTCATTGCGTCTCTTTATTTAAACACATCTCCATTAACAATTAGGTAATACAATAGAAAGTGACCGTATCATGTTATACAGGGTGTCCCATTTTAAGTGCCCAGGGCCGATAACTTTTAAGATTAACAGTTTCATGAAAAATGTTTCAGACAAAAGTTGCTAGGTTTTGAGGGGGTCAAATGATGGTGACCTTGAATTTGACCTTGAAACCAATTTTCAAGGTTAAATGAAGGTCAACCTTAATTGTTTAAATGGAACTCTATATATTTTATTTCACATTCGTATTACGCGGGAAAAAATGCGTAACTTTTGTAGGAAACATGTTTCTTCAAAATGCTTCTTTTTCTCGCTATAGGGCGCTAAAACTCTTCTATTCCATTATTATATTTCAGGACAATATCTCGAGAACTAATACATATTTAGAGTAAACTATTTGTAAAAAATGTATTATTGATTTATTTAACTACCGTCGACATTAGAGTTACCCAATGTGCACCACGTGGAGGTTGACGATCGGATTTCGCATATCATGTAGCCCTGAATAGGGCTGATTAATTATTTGATTTGAAGAAAAATGTTTCCTACAAAAGTTATGCTTTTTTTCCCCGCAGAATACGAATCTGAAATAAAAAATATGGAATTCCATTTAAAAAATCAAGGTTGGCCTTAATTTTAATGGCCCAGGGCCGATTACTTTTCAGATTAACAGTTTCATGAAAAATGTTTCAGAAAAAAGTTGCTAGGTTTAGAGGGAGTCAAATGATGGTGACCTTGAATTTGACTTGAAACCAATTTTCAAGGTCAAATGGCCTGAAATATCATAATGTAATAGAAAAGGTTTAACTACCTCTAGCGACAAAAAGAAGCATTTTGAAGAAAAATGTTTAATACAAAAGTTACGGATTTCTTCCCGCAAAATACGAATCTGAAATAAAAAAAATATGGAGTTCTATTTAAAAAATCAAGGTAGACCTGTATTTGACCTTGAAAATTGTTTTCAAGGTCAAATTCAAGGTCACCATCATTTGACTCCCTTAAAACTTAGCAACTTTTGTCTGAAACATTTTTCATGAAACTGTTAATCTGAAAACTTATCGGCCCTGGGCACTTAAAATGGGACATGCTGTATAATCCTCACTAGCTGTTAACACAACCTAAAAATAGCCCATCTATACGTAAATTGCCGGCTGCTCTTAGCTCCTTTGACTCCTTCTACATTTAAGGATTGTTATGTGAAACAGAAGTTTTTTGCGATAGGAATGACTACTACCATTGAGTATATATATACAGAGAGGCGCAACCCCTGTACTNTNCCTNAAATTCCGTTTTCAAAATCTTGATGAAGAAGTAAGAATCGCCGTCGACAGATGTCACTGGCCATTGTGTGTATG
>KZ870350.1:64199-75721 GCA_003456935.1 Machilis hrabei | reverse complement strand
AAAAGATAGTTTCTATACACGGGGGTAAAATTGTATAATTCGTTAACGTTGTCCGTCTGCATATCCGTTGATATTCGTATNNATTAGTGTATTTTATAAGTCCAGCCGACTAGACATAACTAACAATACTGGGCAAGAAACTAAAAAGTTGTTGATTAGGGTTTTTACTCGAACAGGCGTCAGTCAATCCCTACTTCTGCTATGCTATTTACAAAAATGCACGATTGTGTGAAGTTCGAAGTTGGGATTCGTATCGAAGTTCGGATTTTTTTTATTGATTTTTTTTTTTGTAATGTACGGCTTAGCTCGAGTTTAACTTCAATTTCTTAAGTTCGATTGTAGTTTGGTTCAACATGAAAATGACGAATTCATAGATTTTTACAAAGTTAGAACGAATTAAAATATATTCTAAGTTGATTCTTGGCCTTCAAATTTGATGAAACAGAGATTTTTTTACGGCCATTTAAAATAAAATAAACATAAAGCTGTATTTTTTTTCTGTACACGACGTTTCGATCACATTATTTTGATCTTGTTTAGTGTTAAAATTACAGATATAAAGATTTACATAAAACTTTCACAATTGTTTTACCTTTACCTTTTTAACTATAATTGTTAACACTGTGAAAAGACAAAAATAATTCTCATCGAAACATCGAATACATATTTTTTTATTATTTTAAAGTGGCCATAAAAACAACAAGAAGAAACTCAATTTCGTTAAACATATAATTCAATTATTTTTTAATTACTTTTTCTCTAAAATGGATGGAGAAAGCATGTTTAATATGGCCAGCAATAATCGGTAATCACGTTGGAATCTCTTCTCTGTCTNCTTGACGCAGCGTTGTGCGCCTTTAAGCCACACTTCATCATAATCATCCTTGATATTCTGGTGAAATCTTTCATTCTGATTTTTACGCTCATGTTGTTGTCTAGTTTTCGAAATTTGTTGAGCATGTTTTAACAGCTTTATTATTCTTTAAGTTTGTAATCACTGTACCCCCATGTCTTGGTGCTAAACCTTGATCAGTTGAAATCATATGTAAATTAATTCCTTCCTATTTATTTATTGATTATTTCAAACAAATTGCAGTCAAATTAGATGAATACTTATGTCGTACTGATTTATATTGATTTTTTTTAGAAAATCTCGTGTGTTGTGAGCATTCATTCCCCAGAAAACCCCAGAAACATTGTTGTTCGTCTAATTATTACACTCACAGTAAACTGAGTAGTACGATACGATATCAATCCAAGTCAGTTATTGTCAGTGATGGTTTTTGTCTTTTATGAATTCAAGAACGAGATTCCTAGACAAGTAGCGTGTTCACGTCAAAGTTTATCATGCCAATTAATCCTGTAACTCATTTTTCCATACCAAAATTACACCCAGGGATTATTCGATTTACTTACTGTAATCGCATTGAAAGTCTGATCAGTCAGGGTCGTTAGAGTGATTACAGTTTTTATCGTTGAGAAACACAACGTACGGAATCAGGCCAAAGCTCACGAAAGTAACAAGTTCTGTTGAAATAACGCTAAATCAATCACCTTCACAAACCAAAAAAGAAAATATACTTTGTACCACATAATAGTTATAATGAAATCAGTGGAGTCAATTCTGTTGTGACAGGAAACTGCATTCCGTCAGAGTAAAAAAATGCTAATTTTCAAGAGTAGCAGGGCACAATTTCTTCTCACAACGGATTTTACTTGAGTAATTGTATTATAACTGTGGTACAAAGTATGTTCTGTTGCGTGTGTGATGACGATTTCACGTTACTTCAACAAAATTAACATGAGCTTTGTCGAAATATAAAAAGTAATAGAATACAGTTTGCGCTGAGTGATACTGACCCTAAGTTATTAGAAACGTTTCTTGGTGTTTCTTAATATGTTAAAGGCTGTGTCAATACCAGTTCGAGATGTCTAGTACATATAAAGCTTCAACGTTCATATACAGGGTGCTATAAAACTGGCGATCTAACTCTTCGTAGCTGTATTCTTTCTTCATTTCTAAATCGAAAATGTATAACGACATTTTACCCCCGGGGAGCTTATATTTTGAGCAGTTTGAGGCTTTCTTTTCGGACATTACAAAAATTAATTTTATTTAAAAAAATACTTATCGAAAAAGAATTTTATCTAATTACGCGTGCATTACATGAAGCATTTATGCACCATTTTTATAGCATACTATGTATATCAGTTTCTTCGGTTTTACTGCAACCTCGCTTCAGTGTATCAAAGCGTGTATCTTAGATCGTTTGATGTTCAGGCTGGCCAACTTAATATGTCACTGAGATACAATACGACCTCTCCTGTTCCAAATTCAGCTCTCTAGTTAAGTGTCGCTTCGTTTGCCACTCAGGTTTCAAGTAGTATCTTAGCCATTTTAGAGTGTGATAAAAATTGATCCGCTGTCTCCAAACACAAAGTACTTTTTTATTGCGACGTCAGTATCAATTTACAGTCAAAGTTTTTGAAGCTAATAGGTTGGTATGACGTCAGGTCTCAGCTAACATCACTTTTACTTACTTTACGAACAATGAGAACATCTTAGCACTAAAGACGGACATTGTAATATGGCTGAAATGTCAGAAGACAGTAAACATCAGACACGTCATAACAGCCCAAGAACAATGAACAACAATAAAAAACAATGGGTGTGAAAATCTAAGCCTGAAATCAATTGAACGTAATACATACAAATAAGTAATCACTTCAAAACATTGATTAGGCTACTCATAATCACATCATACATACATGATACATACTGCACTTAGGGGTGTGCGGTATAACGATATCGATGTCTATATTTTNAATATCTATCGATTAATATTCTCTAAATATCGAGTTTCAAAAATTTCGAAAGATATTGATATCGACTTTCGATGCTTTCGAATTTCGAACGTTTTTTATATCGAATTTCGAAAAATTTCGACATCGAATTTCGACATTTTCTAATTTCGAAAATTATCGATATTGAGTTACTTAATTACACATTTTCTAAACGAGANATCAATATTTTCAAAACTCGAAATTTTCTAAATTCAAAATCAATTTTTTATCGAAATTTTCTAAAGTCGATATCGTTGTTTTTCGAAAAACAACATTTTTTAAACTCATGATCGATTTAAAAAAAAAACGAAATTTTGTAACTCCATATCAATATTTTTCGAAATTATATTTTTTTAAATTCTATATCGATACTTTCATAATTTGAATTTTATGAAACTCGATATTTGTATTTTTTTATACGTAAGAATCGAAAGTCGATATGTTGGCCACATTTCGATAACGTACAAAAATGGAATTTGAAATCCAATATCGCGCAGCCCTAATTGCGTTCGAATCAAAGATTACACATGCAACATATTCGTGACCTCAGTTACGCTCAGAATGCTAACGCGGCAACAAAAAATAGCGTGTTTAGTTTAGTATAGTGTTGTATACGATCAAAAAACTTTACTTTTATTTCATAATGTGTATGTAATATTAAAGGATGATTTTAAAATGTCTTGCTTTGTGTTTGACAACGTTTAACCTTAGGTTAAGTAAACATTTCAAGTTGGGCAAGGAACAAACAAATCAGGAGATTGTAAAATCAGCTGTAAGTGTATATTTACATAAATACCAACTGACTCACTACTCATTTTGAGTAGTTTAAAATTTAGCCGCTATGTATCGTCGAGTTAAGTGAGATCACGATTAGTTTTAATTAATAGCACATTTCTTAATACAANGAAACAGTACAAACTACACTTGACACTGTTGCACAACTCTAGGAGGTTAAAAAGATTTCTTTTACAATTAACACAACAAAAGCGCTAACAAATTGTTTCATCGTATTTTCAGTCTGGATTTTTTTTTTCAAGTAGTCTGAAGACAAATTTACTTAGGGAGTTTCTAAGAAACTAAAATTTTCTGAGGTAACAGGAAAATAAATTCCTGATTTCAAATCAGGGAAAGAATGTTTGAAAGTTCTTTAACTCCATATATGTGGCGCCACGATTATTGATATTCGTAGCACTGTTGCGTAAGAGGACTTACTTCTCAAGAAANGAATATGGAAAAGTAAGATTCCAGGTATTTCAGGGCCAATCTTTGTTTGACTTTACTTGGAGACGAGCCTTTCCGAAACACGTGTTTCTTTTGTTTATTCGCTGTTGTTAAACTTAATAAATNACAAAGTGTACATAATATGAATCTAGTTAGAACACGTGAAACAGTAAGAGACAGGAACGTATACCTCCGACGTAAAAATCATACATGTAGGAATTAATAAAATCGTAAGTGTTAACCATTAGTCCATATCAAAACAGAGTTCGTGTGTATCGGATATATTTTGCTTACTGTTCCTGAGTTAAGCTGCGGAAACTATCATACAGTATGTCCCAATATTTACGAAGAGCTAAAAAAATAGTATACAATAGAAAACCAAGAACTTAAATATGCAGGTGATGTACATTTGCNTATAGCTTAAGCCAACCTACTTGGGATAGCGCGCCCTGGAACGAGAGGTTTCTGGTTCGAATCCCGCATAAGGCATGGATGTGTGTGCTGTCTTATGTGTGTGTGTTGTTCATAGAATTAAGTTCACCTTCATTAATCACAATAAACATTNTTTCATCGTCCCCAATGACCCATTGTGTGTCGACCGCACGTAAAACACCATATCATGATCATTATACTTTAAAGTGCTATCCCAGACAGCACGTAAGCTTACGGCAAGCTTAGCTTTCGCTTGATTTTGGCTTGCCGCCGTAACTTGAAATTACAAGCCTACGGCAAACTTAAGCTTGCCGCGGTAACTTCGAAATGACAAGCCTACGGCAAACTTAACTTAAGCTTGATTTTAGCTTCCCACGACAAATTTGTTGCAAGCTTACCACGACTAGCATAAAACAAGCTTGACAAGTGTAAACTTCGTTACTTGAATCAAGCTTGCTGAAAGCTTTAAGCTTGCCATGGCAAACTTCCTGTAAGCTTATTGGCTTGACATGGCTAGTTTGCTGCAATTTTGAATCAAGCTTATTATGCTGTCAGGGATTGCATTTTTTTTCCGAGAACACAGGTTGCTAGAAAAAGTAAGTCTCTCAAATTGAATAATGACTTTATACCGTCTATCTTCTAAGGTATCAAATAATAATGCAATACACACAAATATTTACAGTCAAGAGTCGACTACTACTAAATTAAGACAGAAATGGAAAACATAGCAAACTATTTCACTTTAAAATACTTCCTTGTAATTTAAGTGCAACATTTATTAAACAAAAAAATCCAGTAACTACATAATTTGTGTTTAACAGTAAATCAGACCGTATTTTCAGTTTAACACAAATTACTTAGAATGGACTTCAGTTTTTAATAAATGCTGCCCAGGCAAGTATTTTGAAGTGAGATAGTGTACTTCTTCCATTTCTGTCCTTGTTTGGCAGTAGTGACCAAAAATGTAATGCAAACCATGATGTCATCAGCTTTAGCTCATGACAAGTGTAACTAGAAGAAACA
The DNA here is from genome assembly GCA_003456935.1 of Machilis hrabei. Lineage (NCBI taxonomy): Eukaryota > Metazoa > Arthropoda > Insecta > Archaeognatha > Machilidae > Machilis > Machilis hrabei. Next base: position 70,201 of record KZ870350.1, on the reverse strand, counting down.
TGTTTATTCAGATAATTATTTGTATATGAATTTTCAGTAGAGCTTAGTACAGGTAATCTGAAGTGACATATATTTTGTTGCTAAAATCGCTGGGATACTGTTAAAGTTTGTGTTAAATAATTATCAGTATCTTAGAATATACTAGGGTCGTTTGAAAAATAAGGGCCGGTTGACCCAAAAATAAAGAATTACACTCAAAACATTTGATTACATCCGAAAGTAACTATCACATTAGCATGATTGCTTTTTTTATAGTCACACCCGGAATTGAGGTACTTATCATAGCTATCCACTCGCAATACAAGGTCACCGCAAGTGGTCTTAGCCAGTTCTCCACCGTTGAGTTGAGCTCGTCGTTGTCTGTGAAGTTTTTGAGGTGAAGAAACAAATTGTAGTCGCCNCAGANGACTATCACATGTTTCTTCACNTGAAAAACTTCACAGACGACGACGAGCTCAACTNAACGGTGNNGAACTGGCTAANACCACTGGCGGTGACCTTGTATTGTGAGTGGATATAAANGCTGNTGCCTAGCTAAGATAAGTACATTAATTCCAAAGGTAACTAAGTAGAAATTAAAGTAGTATAACAATTAAGTTTTGGCTATATCAACATATTTTTTTGAGTTATTACTTTTTTATTTTCCGACCTGACCTTAGTTTCCGAACGACCATCGTAGATTTAATAGAAGCGTTTTTTTTTACCTTTAATGATAATTCCTTCAGATAATTGCTTTTTTCAGTCAAAGTATGGCTGTTTAATACACTACTTGCTAACGCTGCAACCATACAGGTAAACTTCGTGAAAAAAAAAATCGTGGTGGGGTCGGAGACACGAAGCTAGTTGAAAATGTATAATGAACATATGGCCTAGGAGGCACCATTTTAGAGTAATTAACCCTTTATTGATACCTAATCAAAGCCGAGAGCACGATACTGTATACGTAATGGGGACGGGCCAACCAAGCGCTGTTGCCACGCTTCGCTGTTTGGCCCTTGCTCCGGCCAAGAAACAGCGCGCCGGAGCGACGCGTAGCAACAGCGCTTGGCTGGATCGGCCCCATTACCTACGCACTATCACGCACTCGACTCTGATTAGGTATAAAAAAAGGAGTAATTGCTCTAAAACGGTGCCTCCTAGACCATATTGTTCATTATACATTTTCAACTAGCTTCGTGTCTCCGACCCCCACACGATTATTTTTCACGGAATTTACCTTCATCCTGTATAGAAGCACACTTTATGGAGTGGGATCAGGATTAAATTCTCGGCTAAGAATCTGTGTCTTACATACACATTTAGTTATCATTAATGTATGAAAAATACTAGTATTAGATATGAGAGTACTAGAAACACAATACGGTTCGGATACAGCCTGGAAGTGGCGGTTTGGACCAAATTATGTATAAAAAATGAGGATGTTGGTTTGTTCTGACTTAGGAATGAATGGGTGTTTCATTCGTGTATGCTTCAACTATAATTTATAATCATAGTCATGAATATAATACTAGACGAGGATCTGAGAAATGAAATAATATGTCATTATAATCATCCTATGTTTTCTTTACTATGTTATATTTGTGTTCTGGACAATGGATTAGGGAGATACGCTGTTTGGGTTGTGTCCTATGAAATATTAATAATATAAATTAACAAAAAAAATCAATAATTCTTGAACCAAAAATAATACAGTTATATTTGAAACTGTACAAGAAAATGCACATCAATTGGGAGCACATAGGTTGTTATGCAGAGTTTTTCAGAATTTAATATTGGGACACAGTATGTCTATATTGCGTACTTCAGTATATGTATTTCAACCCACCCCTACTGTAAAGTCAGTGTGTATTCCTTCAAAGGGAAGCAGTTTCTTTTAGAGTACCTATCAGATGTTCCAGGTGTTAGTGTCTTACAGGCAGCAGTATTATGTGAGCTAGTACAACTTTGAGACGGACCTATGAAGCAATTAGTGTTTGATGCAGTGCAAAGCATTCCCTTTCCAAATGCAACGTCAGTAACATCAACCCAAAATGCATTTATGCTTATTAACGTGCAAGTGAGACAAAAACGTATGCGTTATATAAAGTATGAAAGCACTTTTACTCTGTGATATTATTAAAATAAATCAAAAATTGGCAGCACTGACCCCAAATGTAATTATGTTTTATTTACATACTTTAGTCTGAACTTCAGTTGTATTATAGAATCTAAGATTGTTTATACGAGTAACGATTTTCATGTGCAACTATGAATACTAGTTCAGGAGTAACCCATAATCCATAATTCTCGCCCTAGGACACTAGAAACATTACCTTGCTGAAAACGCTCATTTTTTCTCTTGGAGTTGGTTAAATTGTAACGCCGCTTGAGGTTGACTGAGTTTTGCATTTGTTTGACATACTCGTATAGCCGCTGAAACACTTCAAATATACCCAACTTTTAATATCCCTTCCTGAAGATGACTTCAATCATAGTTTAATGTGGCAGACTCGTAGGAAAGCACTTAACACTCAGGGATTGAACTCGCGACCTCTTGGTCCAGTTGTGAGCACAAAAATCATACAACCGTTACAGCGTTTTTCATTTTAAACATAATGCACTAAAACACTTTTCTTTCTAAACTTAGCACGTTCAATGTGGAGGAAATTATGATATTTGGTTACAGTATCNAAGCCAAAAGACAATTTACTGCACGACAGTTTATCGTAAAAATTATAGATTATTACATAGTAAATCCTACTCTAGTCGCAGTGCATGCTGATATATGGCGTAGCNTGGAGTCGAACATTACACTGAGACAGATTGTGTCAAGTGTTCTGTAATTTCTGTTCCAGATCGCATCAGATGCTATCCCANCATGTCCCAAACATACTCGATTGAGGTCAGGATGTGAACCTGTCTGGACAAGGAAGGCTTTCAACATCACGGAGTCACTCCTGGGAAAGGCCAATCGTGTGTGGCCCAGCATTATCTTGCGATAAATGGACCCATGCAGACGTGACATGAAAGGCAAAACAACGGACTGCAAAATCTCTCTTTGCCTCCCTCCACTACTAGATGGGTCCAGATGTCATAGGAGACGGCTTCCCACACCATTATGCTACCAGTGTTGGTAGTGTGCCACTCCACAACAGAGTTCGAATGTAAGCGCTTCACGACAAGTGGCCATACCATCACGTAACCACTGCTGCCACGACCGTAACAACGACATTACGGCTGTCCAAATGGCCGGCGATTCGTCTACACGACTAGACGGCTGCCCATTGTTCGACGATGAGGTAGGTCCCCTCTCAAACTTAATCAGTTGGTCGTATGGTGCTGTAATACGTCATCGAGGCAATATTAACAACATCTTGAGTCAACGCAATGGCAACAGCAGCCATAATGTTCATAGCGAGCGTTTCGTCTTCGTCATGAGCATCTGTTGCAGTAATTGCTGTTGTGAGAAGTTTGACTCCTTCAGCCAACCTGAACTGGAGATATTTACATATCAACTTTCACGGTTCTCGGAATATTTTACTGGGATACATTGATTTTTTTAAATAGTTATTTTGCNTCTACCCTCAACTTCAAATTCTAAAACAGTTCCACATCAATATTCGTGAGCATGTAAAAATAAAACTGCTTCGACTCGAGAGAGGGAACATTTAATGTGACACCTAAAATATTTAGTAGGCCAATAGCATTCATACTTTTGGATATGTAGCATATTATGCTAATTTTTGTGAAGCTTGAAGNATGGCTGGGGGTAATAAAAAAAACACAAGAAAAACCTTAGTCTGTGGAAATGTTACATAATTGTGAATGGAGAGTCCTACTTGTCCTAGCATAGGCAAACATCTTTCTAAAGNGCAAATTCCATACTGTATTAAGTTCCATTAACCCCGAGTTTTGATATTGGTTAATTTTGATTTAACATTCTGCTGTTGTTACCAGCTGTTGCTACTGCTCAAAGTCCAAGTTAAGTCAAACAAAAAATAGGTTGGGATTCACGTATAATCTATAATCAAACCCCTTTAGCAAATAAAAATACCAAGCAAAGTTGATTTCAACAAAACATTACGGATAGACAGACACAGAAAAGGCATCATACAAGCACAAAGGAAAGGAACATCTATGATAAGGCAATGACGGTAGTACTTACAATTGTTCCAAGCGGGGAAGCCCCTGAAATACTTTGCTCTCGATTTCACGCAAGCGATTCTTGTACAAGTACCTGCGCACACAAAGAAAAGCACACTAACACACGACCACAAAGCAAAACAATCAACAAGACATGTGAAGGTCGATGGGGGTAAGGCAAACTCCCATANGGCTAATAATGTAAAACGATTGGTGACGTATATGCGTGGTAAAAACAGAATGCGTTTACTACATATTNAGTTATAGCCTAGCCTCGTTCACGAAAACTTCTCAAGAACAGGCATACTCGTACACAAGAGGGAAAAGCCCGTTGAAGGCCTCAAACATATTTAGTGGCAAGTTAGAAAAGTTGAGGNGACTTANGCACTGTGTAACGCGAGTTAGGAGATTCGTAATATCTTAAAATTCGTCTTGAATTCATTATTTTGATAAAAGTAAGAATAAANTGGCCTACATTAATAAACTCACACTTAGGAGCTAGGTTATGGAACTGTAAGTTTTAAATTTAACCTAACTTTGGCATGGGTTTATANAGTTTTTTTCTTCTTCTTTACCTCCCTTTTGAAAACTTCTTGTGTTAATGCAGCATTAAATATGAGCAAATCGAGTAAAGGGTTTAACTGATGTTGCTAATTACAAGAACTGGCACCACTTTGATAATCTGAACAAAAATAAATTCCCATTGTATCAAGAAACATAATTTTTAAGTTTCATTAAATTAACCAGTGCTGGTGCCATGCCTATTTGTTAACAGTTTATTACGTACAGTGGCGATCAAATGTTTTTGACATATTACATTTTGTGGCATAAAATATTTTNCGCTGNTAATAGAAACATAGTCCCAATGGCAAAAGTTACCTTAGTCCAATAGCTAGCAATTGCCAACACTTGATTTTCGAAAAAGCTCGTTGCTAGGATATGTGAGTAATCCGTGCGAAATCGCGAGAGCAAATGTTTATGACCTTGTGACTCCAAATTTTTGTCTTTGGTCACAATCGCCCACTTACTTACTCTTTTTAATTTTATATTTGGTGTTTTATTGTTGTATGTCAATTATGGGAAAAAACTGGCAAGGTTTTGTCCGTTGAGACCCGCAGATCGATTGTCGAAGATGTTAAATCCGGTCGAACCCACAACAACGCCGCAAAGCAGTTCTATTGCTCCCGATCGGCTGTATCCACTATCTTTAAGAAGTACTACGACGGGGGAGGCATCTAGGACAAGAAACGTAGCATTCGCCCACGCAAGACCACTACGCGGCTTGACCACATCATCATTAAAAATACAAAGACGAACATCAACATAAACGCCGTTGACATTGCCTGTGAACTAAACGACGAATACGATGTCAAAATCAGCAGACACACTGTAGGACGCCGCCTGCGATCCGTTGGACTCAATGGAAGTGTACCTGTGGATTAACAACAAGAACCGCAAGGCCCAATTACAATTCACAAAGGATCATCTTGGGTGGATTCCTGAGAATGGTAAAAAACACTTTGGTCGGACAAATCCAAGTTTCTACTGTTTGGATGTGATGGGAAANNCTATATTCGACGCCCAACCGGTGAAAGAAACAATCCCCGGTACCAGTTGCCGACTGTCAAACACGGTGGTTGTGGTGGTGTTGTTGTTATGGTCTGGCGCTGCTTTTCTTCCTCTGGTGTTGGTCCCTTGTAACATGTAGATGGCATTATGGACGCTCCAAAATACAAAGACATCATGGCCGATGTCATGTTACCATTCGCTCGCCAGAAGATGGGTCGTGGCTGGCAGTTGTAGCAGGACAACGATCCTAAGCACACCTCTCGGCTTGGCAGGGCCTGGTTTGCAGACAATCGTGTGCAAGTTCTGGAATG
>KZ870346.1:29491-46306 GCA_003456935.1 Machilis hrabei | reverse complement strand
GGGGGTTTGAAGTCAATTGGAAGTGGTGAGAATGCCGCATACAAAGTTGATTTGGTGTCCTTACGCATACCGTCCTCATTGAACAGGGACATAGGAAATGGTGCAAGTTCGTAGGACAGGTACTCTTCCAGATCTTCTTGAGATTGCATTGCTATACACATTCTTTGGAATAGTACAAGTGGGTCGACAGCAACGTTCTTTTCCCCTACCTCCAAAGGTTTCACCAATAATTCTTGAAACTCCTGCCATCCTAACTTCTTGAGCCTTGTGACAATTGACCTGGTCGCTTCCCACAATTCCAAAGCTAATGCTCATAATTACATCAGCTTCTGGAAAGGGTGGATGTTTTGAAAACCACTCTTGCAGCTTTTGCACATCTCAGTTGTCACGACTGATCCTAGTAGGCCTCATTTCCACGTGCTGTTCAGATGACGTCGATGTCACGTTGGTGAAGTTCTCCATCTCTTGAGCTATATTCTGGTTCCACATTCCGTCTTTTGTCTGCTACTAGAAATGAAAGACTCCATACCTGGGAAGGGTTTCCGTTGTGTTCATTCCGACTTACATTATATTTTCCAAATTATTATGTTTTCGAAACATGAACAGAAAACACACACAACTCAACAACGCTTTTTATGTAGTAGGTACTTTACCTTTGTACATACATTTATAGAAATAAGTTAGTTTACAATGATAGTAATAATTTTAATAATAACCATTAATGTATATACGTATTTATAAAAATGAAATTATAAAATATAAATAACGTATTACGTTAATATGACATTATAAAATCAAGTATAGTGTCAAAAACCGGAGGGACAATGTTGCACCACTAACCTTGAAAAATCAACTTTTTTCTGTTGTAAATTACCCCCCTCCCCCTCCGTTGCATTGGTCGTACAAAAAGTGATACATTGGATTTTGTAGGTTATTAAATTCTCTACAAGATTGATTAAGAGGACTTTTACGCTAAAATGAAGTGGAAAGAAAGTCAAAATTTTGCTAAGTACGCAATTTTAGCCTTTCGTGGGAGCTTCATAGCTCTATTGCTATTGATCGTACAAAAAAAGTTATAACACCAAATTTGTAGGAAATTTTATCTTCTACAAGTCGGCAAATATATGTTTTTTGCGTTAAAATGCACCAGAAAGAACTTATAGGCGAAAAACTGAAAAAAGTGCCGATTTTCGATGGTTTTAACAAGATGGCGGAGTTTCCCAAGGGGGGCCGAATGTGGAAATTTGGATTTTTCACTAACCAACCAACCTATACAACATATAAAAAATTTAGAACTACCCGACCTTTTGTAGGGTAACCCCCCTTTTTCGACCTCCGTTCACTGGACTATTAGGGCTGGTCAGAAAATAAGAAAAAGATATGTATCTCAAAAATATTTTATTATAGCCGAAACTGAACTACAGTATTACGTTGTCACAGCTGGAACTGAGGCACATATAACAGCAGGATACTATTTGTTCTATCCCCTTATTATGCAAAGGCACCACCAGTGATCACAGACAGTTCTCCACCGTTGATTTGAGATTATCGTCTTTGGGTAAGTTCCGCGAGGCTAGGAAGTTTTTGAGGTGAAGAAACAAATTAGAGTCGCCCCAGCTAGTACTCCATTATGATAAGTGACTCAATTCATGGGGCAACTATGTAGACAATTAAACTAAGGTAATACTTAAGTTCTGCTATAATAAACATTTATTTTTAGCTATTAATATTCAATTAGTTGACCAATCCTTACTTTCTAAACGATCTTCTTAATTTAGGACTGACTTGACAGATTTTGACAAAAGTTCCACCAATCGTTTTATACATGTCCAACTTCGATTGTAGACACTTTGTTTAATACTAAAACTTAATTGATGGAGTAATATTGCCACGCTTTCGGTCTTGGCCGAACATGTACCAGAGTTCTATGTCTTGCCTTTACAGATAGTAAATACAATAACGAAGTTTACCATTGATTAAAATCAAAGATGTAGTAGAAGGGAAAATAAAGGCATCAGAAACAGTTCATCCTTTGTTTTATACATGTTGCACAGTTGGCGAACGTTTTTGAACCTCCCAATGCGCGCTACATTCCTTACAGCAAACATAATTTGTTGTTATAAATATTTTTTGGTAATCTCAGACTAGCTAATATGTTGGCAGATATGGACTAAATGATTTTGGTGCAACATATTTCACTTATCTGGAGATTAAATCAATCTGAGTTCAGTAATCTCAGATTACTTTTTTGAAAGAGTTTAGTGCAACCGGCCATTGGTTAGTTGAGAAAGTTTGTGAGTGTAGCATAGTTTTCTGATGATGATGATTGTTGGTGTTTTACGTCCCGTCGACACACAATGGGTCATTAGGGACGATGAAACAATGTTTATGGTGATTAATGAAGGTGAACTTAATTCTATGAACAACACACACATATATAAGACAGCACAAACATCCATGCCTTACGCGAGATTCGAACCCACAACCTCTCGTTCCAGGGCGCGCTGTACTAACCACTATCCCAAGTAGGTTGGCCATAGTTTTCTGATATCTTAAAAAAACAGAGGTAACATAATCGATTATTTTACATTTATAATTAGAGTCAAATTTTCAGAGACCTTCATTTTCTGTTGACTTGTAACAAATCTTGTTATTTCCTTAACCTGATGTGACAGAGGTACATCGCAAACTGGATACAAAATATACATCATTTAGTTACACGACAAGCATGAAATGTTACAATTTCCCACTGTATTAACATTGATAAACAATACGTAAAATAAAATAAATATATACATGTGTAAGTTGAACTAATCAGGCTATTACTCGCTGCCGTTTCTGGGATAACTTCAACGTTTCGCCGCATATTCATGGGCTTCCTAAGGGACAAACTGCTTGTGACGGCGAAAAACAGCGCGATTAGTTCAACGTGCACGTTCATGACGATGAACTCACATAGTCTTTTATTATACAGAAATATATATCTGCTTGTAAGAAAGTCAATGGGAAACTGTAATTCTAACTATCATTATAAAAAAAAATTTAATAGGGGTTTCGAGGTCACCGAGTTCAGAAAAATTGATAAATCTAAAGTAGCTCATATATTTAGTACTGATTGAGCGTTGTCGGGTGTTGAAAATATTATATACTACCACTGGATGTACAAAATTAACAAGGAAGGTGTTTAGAAATATGCTGAATTAAATTAATGTTAATTTTAGCCTACTGCATTTGTTTTTTCGGTGATCTAATGAATAAGTATGCCCAGAACTGTGTTTATGAACAGCGTCTCCTATTTTTGCAGAAAAAATACATTATCGTGGAGATATAATTACACTGAGTTAAGACATAATGCCAGTGTAGCCAAATATCGAAATGTTTCAAAATTTCTGCCAGACCAACGAAGTTAACGTTTTGGGAGATTTGATAATACGCTGACTGAGCAACAATATCCTTTTCATCATATTCCATTTTTTTTAGAATGATCTAGATTTCCAAAATTGTATACGTTTATTTCTTGATACAAGTTATAAGTTTTCTTACCATTGATTGAATTGACTATTGTAGCATAATCTTCTTCTATAACCAATACCTAGAGATATTTACTCATGTATTACTGACTATAATTATTGTTTTTCATATAAAACACGGTTAGTTACCTAAGAGGTTATGTTTTGTAAAACATCAACTCAAGCTCACTGTGAAGTGCAATGGAAGACTCTTAATGCCGTAAAATGTAATTGTGGAAGTACATCAAATGACAACCCCTTCAGTATTCTACAACAGGCAATCTATAATATTGCTTACAACTTTCAGCTTAGAAATGCGTGATACAGCTGGTGTGATTGTATTGATGTCCACAGTACGTTAAGCAAATTGCATATAACACATGCGTGATATAGCTGGTGTGATTGTATTGATGTCCACAGGACGTTAAGCAAATTGCATATAACACATTGGTGCTTCAAATTATCCAATACTGTAGTTGTGTTTGGGACCCGTATGAGGTGGGTTTGCAAAATATTCTTCAGTCAGTTCAACGTAGGGTGGCTAGATTTGTTTTGGGTCATTATGGTAGGACAGATAGCGTAACGAAGATGTTAGGTGAGTTGGGCTGGGAATCTCTCGATGAGAAGCGTGAAAAAAACAGAATTAAGAGATTGGAGCAACTAAACTCCACTCAGTCGCAGTTAAATATAAGCAAGGTTTTAAAACCTGCAACATATATTGGTAGGCGCGATCGTGAAGATAAGTTAAGGGTAATCAGCTGTAAATCTATTTGGTCATTCTTTCCGAGGTCGATTCGAGATTGGAACCGTTTAGGACGTGAATAATAGATTCTGGAGTCTTGTGCACCCCATACCAAGTACCTTCTGGGTTGATTGAAGGGTATGATGTAGATGTACCTTACCGGACTCCGCACCGGAGAGTTGTAGGTTTGAATCCCGTGTAAAGGCTGTATAATATTATACGATTCCTTTCTTCCAAACATTGATATTACACTTCACAAATAATTATTGTTACACTTATCTCGAGAGTAGTAAGTGGTTCACTGGTCTACCACTAGGTGTAACTACGCTAAATAACAAACGACTAGAACATCGAGTAAGTACTGTATAATTATCTGTTATAATAGCGTTACGAAGAAGACATTGCCTTGGCATTTTTATTTCAGTATGAAGGCTACTTACTGTCCAGACTTATATATTGCTCTGAGACCACAGCTCAACAGCTGAATTTCTAGCTCACGTCCGATACCATCTTATAACCTATTTTTTTTATTGATTCTCGTACTAGTTCGCAGAAATGTTTCGAAACAAATAAATAATATTATAGCTAACGAAATGTATTTAGTGAGGCATATTACACTGTCAAAATTTCGCTGAAATCCAATAACGGACACGCGGTTTGGAAGAAAGGATTTCCAAGTAATACCGCCTTAAGGCGTGGATGTTTGTGATGGCCCATATACAGGGTGTTCGGAAATTCCCCTTACAAAATGATATGGTATGTTCCTTGATTGAAATGGAGTGGAAAAGTTATTTTCCAAAAAGTCCGCAGACCAATAGTTTTCGATTTATTAAAGGTTTAATCTAACCAATCACGGAGCGCGTAGCAGTCGAAGCGCCCGCTTCACGCGTGGTACCACCAATACCACTACGTTAAGCGGGCGCCTCAACAGCTACGCGCTCCGTGATTGGTCAGATTGAACCTTTAATAAATCGAAAACTATTGGTCTGCGGANTTTTTGGAAAATAACTTTTCCACTCCATTTCAATCAAGGCACATACCATATCATTTTGTAAGGGGAATTTCCGAACACCCTGTATACACAGATTCTAAACTATACATGAAAGTATTGCATGTTTTTATGCTGTACTGTATACAGGATTTTGACTGAGAAATATGAGGTTGTTATGAAGTAAATTAATACTTTATATCGTTACTAACAAATAAACCATAACAAATAAATAAAATAAAACACAGACATGTTAAAAAAGTCATTTTATTTTTTAACTAGGTAGGCCTACACGTTCCTAACTCCTCTACATTCATTTTTCATATCACACATTGGTTTCTAAACCAGAACTCATTCACACCTAATCTAGGGAACTTTCAAAAACAGTACTCTAACTGAATGAACAATGGTTTTAGAAACCANCAAAAAAATGGCACAAGAAATTTATTTTTACANGACTATAAAGTGAAATATAAGTTACTAAGAGTTTAATATAAAGTCAGTGTACAATATAATTACTAGCAGTGAAAACAATATTTTAAAAACATTTTTTTATTTATTTTATATATATTCTTAGTGATTTTAACAAAGTTTAATTGCTATTTTACTATCACTAAATCAAACACTAAAACACAAATCTTGAACTTAGTGTGTATACAAGACAAAAATAATACAAAATAAAACATAATTGTCGTATCAGTGTACAAAATTTGGGATATCTTTTATCACAATGCCCTTGTAAGATGTTTATGCTTCGGAATCATGTTATTATAATCAGGGATTAAAATGAAAAGCTTTGGAAACTAGTCTTCAACATGGACTGGCAATTGATTCTAAATAATGTGAGTTTTGTTCGTAGCTAAAGTAACATTGATTCTCAGTTAAAATAAAACATTATTCACGCATTTCACATTTTTTTCCTTATAGAAACTTCATAATAAGTAACAGTGATTGACTTTATAAGATGAACAATTAAATACATAAATCATATTTTTTTTATATATTTGCAACAGCTTTAAGGATTTTAATTGTATTTTACAAGTACTGTTTACCATTTCAGTTTTTCCTTTATATTATCAGAATAAAACACACTAAAGAAAATAATGATTATATAAACCTGGTTTGCTTAAAATAAACTTGAAAAAGGAAAGACATAGTGATCAACAGGGATGAATGATAAAAGGTTAATTTATAATCCATTCATGCCACAAATCATGATGTCGAAAATAATAATAGTAGTTTTTTTTTAATTTAGTATAGGGATTATATAAACAAATTATTGGGGAAGCTTCGGTATATAAATTAAAATACAAAATACTCATAACAAGATTTCAGTAAACCCTATAAAAATAACGAAAGTTAGACAACATCTGGTGCTTTATCGCTTCATTTTGTCGAGTTTATTCTGCGCAAGCCAGACGTAAAATAATTATTTTACAGTAACATTTCTTGCTGTCTAGAGAAGCGGTATCGTTGAACTCCGATACTGTCTTAATTTGCTAGAAGAACAGCTAATACATAATCTCAGTGTATATGTGATGTTTTACGTATATGGGTCATTTCAAAACATTGTTGAACTAAGGTCAAAACCCCTCCAGGATATCCCCCAGGTCCTCCTGTTTCACCTGGACCTCCTGGCGTTCCTAGTCTTCCTGGTGTACCTGGATCACCTGGTCCTCCTGGGGTTGCTGGTCTACCTGGTTGTCCTGATCCTCCTGGATATCCACCGGTTCCTCCTTGTCCACCTGGACCTCCTGGTGTTCCTGGTTGACCTGGATANCCACCTGGACCTGCTGGGCCACCAGGTCCTCCAGGTGTTCCTGGTCCTCCTGGTGTACCTGGTCCTCCTGGTGTACCTGGACCCCCCTAGTCCTCCTGGTGTACATGGACTACCTGGTCTACCGGGTTGTCCTGGCCCTCCCTGTCCTCCTGGGCTCCCTGGCTAACCTGGGTATCCACCTGGTCCACCCGGACCTCCGGGGCCTCCTCAGACCACATCAGACTTAAAACTAAATCATGTAAGTCAAGTATGTTGAGATAGGAAACTGAATAACATTTTACATCACAGCAGATTTGATTTCAAAATTTAGTTGCAGGTATGAAATGGTACAAAGGATTTTCTATTGCTCTCATTTCAGGGTATTGGCCTTACTTCTGTGGCGCTAATGTATTCACGATTATTTTAGCAAAGTTAAAACAATTGCGGAGTTCAAGATGCCCACTCTTAAAATCAAAACGTAAGTAATTCGCCGTATAAATAGAGAAAATTGCCGATTTTTTTAATTTGATTTTGCCTAATATATTAGTCTAAACTTTTTACAATTTATTAGTATGTGGTTAAACTTACATTGTATTACTTGATTATGAATTAAAAAAAATTGTTTGAATAATGTGTTTAATGAAAAAGCAGTATAACCTACTTTGTAATTAAATGTTTCATGATTTAGCGATATTACGATTTTCATAATGATTAGTTAGTAGCTTAATCAAATGTTACAAAATAACATTAGAAAAGATTGTTAGTATTAGGTAACAGTGTGAAACAAATGAAAATAATGAAAAGTGTTTGGTTTTCCACGTATACGATTAACGAAAAATAAATAACAATATCAACAAAAAGAACGGTTTAGTTTCCTTTTGGTTTAACTGTGCTTTTTAATTAACCTCTTCGTGACCTCACTTTCGCTTTCGGTTCTTGGACTCCGTCACGCTTGTATTCACTTCACTTCTGTTTTTTGTGCCTTTAAGTCGTGACTTCGCCGTAGGCGTAAAAAATGTAAATCTAGGGCACAGGTTATGCGAGGAATCCTGATAGTCGGGTTTTCAATCCTGCTATCAATGAGACCGACTTCAAGTATATCACATTAATGACACGAACATTTAATACAGAAAATTAGGTGGACAGTTAGTTCCCAGTCTTTATATATGCTAAATATGAGAGAGAAAATTTTTTTTACACATCTTCACGTCTCGTTACACTTATGTTGTACTGTTACTATGCAATGTGATACGCTTGCTGCACGCGTATAGCTCAAACCAGAGTTTCTGTACTACTTAACTGGATTCTTTCCATTGTCCGGTTAGCTATAATTGCTACGTTTCGAAAGTTATTTCTACTCTAGTCATCAATACTCGACTGTGGGCCATCAGCTCGTGGGTTTGAACCCCAGAGCCGGACAGATATTTCAAACAATTGTCAGCAGCGAGTTCAACATGCCTGATGAAGAGTAGAGATATCTCTCGCCACGTAGCACGTACAGCTAACTAAACAATGAACAATGTCCAACTATATTGTATAGTAAAAATCATTCCGTTTAGAATTAAAACCGGATTATTTACAGATTTACCTTACAATACAGGGTATTCACAGTTTTCGAACCATATGTGGTAAACATATTATTCAGACTATTTTGAAACAAAAAGGAAAAGTAATAAAATATAAATAAGCGCATCATTTTCCAGTAAATTGTTTCTTTTTAATGCTGCTACACCGCACAAAATTAATTAAAAGTAAAAAACATGAATTCGATGTTCCTGCTTTGGTATGAAACATGCCTAATTACTATTGAATGGCATATATACTTTTTATTTATTTTAAAGTAAGCATCCTCTGATTTGACCCTAAGAGATGTAGGCGCATTCCAGGTATGACGTAGTCAATAATTATACCATACAGAATAAGCGTTTTTGAATTCAGAGAAAATGTGACTTTTTTTCAGAGTTTACAATTTACACTTGTTTTATATGCCAAATATATTTGTTTTACAGATTTCAGTCACTACATAATACAACTTTGAGGGAGGTATACTCGAGGTTGTAAATTCGAATAGCATGTTTTCACTCTTTTTTTTGTGAACAAAATCTTCCAATATGGGTCACGAAATTTGATTTACCCTGTATAACTTCGTATACCATTGCATTTCTTTTATACATTATAACAGCTAAAACAATTTTTATTAGCTTGCTAAAACTAGCAAACATTACTTGTACTTTTGTAAATAGTTATCGAGTTGTATTTCGTTTTAGTTATAAAGTTTATATTTTTTTAATGTACGCAAACTATTTCATGGGTAAGGCACTTCACTTAGGCGTATGTATATGAATCGTTTGTGTATGAATATGCGTTTTTGTAGTTCTTAAAACGCGTTTCTGTTCTTCATTAAACACCAAAGTAGTTAACACCACGTTAACTCCTGAGTTGATATTTTGTCATACAAAGAATGAAGTTCCCATCTCATTCCAAGTCAGAGATATAAAAAATTATGTTACATATGGTATCTACCATTAATGGTTAATATATTAAACGGTGACTTCGACTATGGTGATGAATATTATTGGGATTTTATGAATTTAAGGTATTTTAAATCGGAGTATACGATAATATTATGTCGCCTCAAAGACCATAATAAATTTTACTAAAATGTTTTTAGAGGTTTGTGTCAAATCGCGTCTTGAACCATGATCAGATGAATTGATTAGTCTCAAATNATTTGATCAGAAAGTTGCTGGATCGTATGGAGTAGCACTAAAACCCACATAACGGTTATTTTTCCTGTGAACAAAGCCACCAGCTCCAGCATTGTATTCTACTACTCTGCGAATACCGAAAGGATCAATATACCCAAAGCTTCCAACTCTCTGTCCATCATTCAACGTGTGTTCTTCGTGGTACTGCCGTGGGAGAAAATATTGAAATCCAGAAGGAATGGATGACACTTCATCATATCCATAATTTTCCAAAACAGCATTCGATTGTGATACGGTTCCAGGTAGCTGTTTAGCAGCCGTCAAAAACGATGGGCCTACAGCCTGTGTGGATTGGAATGATGGTAGATTCTCTACTTCAGAAGAAGTTGGTAGGTCTGGAAGGGTTAGAGAGGTAGACGGTTCTGAATATACTGGTGCTGCTGTAGCGTAGACGGGACTCAGGCTTGGAGCTACAGTTACACGTTGTTTGAGAACTTGAAGGAAAGCGTCGTTACTAAGAGGTTTCTTGTTTACTTCTGTGTCTTCTGGTTGATAATGGGCACCCACAACAGTAACGGTTTGTTGCTTCTTATAACCGTATCCTTGTGGTGCTGGGCGAGTAGCACTAGTAAATCTTGCAGGGACAACAGCGACGCTTGGGTTAGAATTTCCTAATAAATTGTCTTGCGTCCGCCGAACTGATGTCGAGTCTTTCACCTTAATTATTTGATCGCCATCAAGAGCTGACTTGCCTACAAACAAAACCTTGGATTTTAGTATCCTGTAGCCTGCATTATCAGCTACGTAATCTCGAAGACGAAGGTAGCCGTTGGGGTCAACCCAACCATAAGTTCCAACAACTGTACCATCTTCAAGCCTTTTCTCTTTTCGGTACTGCCCAGATAGTGTTTGATACCGGAAGTAGCGCTCTGGTCCTTCGTCTGTTTGGATGTGATACTGGGTAGGATTATTGTCAAAGCCTCGCACTCCACTAGGAGCTGATCCAACGCGGCATTCGGCTATAGTCACCATCAGCAACACCTGCAAATAAAGAAGTAAACAAGTTACATAAAAGACATAACCTTAACCAGTCATTTTGGAATGAAAATAAAAAGAACACATAAGGTAATCTCATCTAATTCCATGATAGTGTACACAACTGAATTCATGAAATTAAGGGCAGTCGAAATGGTTTCGGTAATGTGTCCGCTGGATCATCAGTTCTCGTTACTGTGCATTATGAATATTAAAATCAATTAATCTGCTAATAATAGGGTTCATAATTTTTGGGAAAATATAAAACCGGTGAATTTACCAAAACTGGAACATATGGAAATATTTATATTTACAGGAAAATGGGGTATAAAATTTAAAATTCCATTCTATCCATTTTTCAGACACATGTATGTATTTTTTTTTAGCAGATCCAAAACTTCTAGATACACTGTGTATATACAACGTTCATTAATCAGAACCGTTACTGTTGGTGGATGCGAGATCTTCTTCTTTATCATTCCCGATTGAAACCTGTGGCATTAGCCTAATAATAGGTTATTTTATACAAAAGAGATAACTATGAAGGGTTGTTTGAATTGTTCTCGTGTCGTGATCAACAAAAAGTGTTGAAAAGCAGGTAGGCTATGTATTTAAGTATTTATATGTGTCAATAAATGTTTATATTCAGATTTGTTTGGGGATTTTCAATTACCATGTGGATGAAAGTTAAGTTAATTTTTCTTGTTTTATTTAACCTATAAACCTTAGAGTCATGGAATAAAGTAGACTATCGTGGAATTAGGTGAAATGCAGATGCTGTCC
Organism: Machilis hrabei; assembly: GCA_003456935.1. Classification (NCBI taxonomy): domain Eukaryota; kingdom Metazoa; phylum Arthropoda; class Insecta; order Archaeognatha; family Machilidae; genus Machilis; species Machilis hrabei. The sequence continues at coordinate 34,782 of KZ870346.1, read as the reverse complement.
TTATATTTTTTCTTATATCAGTAAATCAACTGTAAGTTATTATTACACAAGGAGTCATATTAAACAGTTTTAATAAGAGTTTACACTCATTGGAACATTTTTATTATCACAATTGGAAACTGTAAATGAATATGCTTATTATCACGGAATTAGATGAGTTTAACCTATACTAATGTAAATTAAAACAAGAGTTGCGGCAAGCAACTATTACTCTTTCCGAGTTATATTACTTATAAAGAAGCTGGGTAAAAAAATGCATGCACAAACTGCATGCACCATAATGACCTAATAGGTTCTCGTAAATTGTATCACTTTTATACTTTCTTTTGATGGCATTATGTAACTAATGTAGTTCTAGACAACCACTGTGTGTTACATGTAATGATCTTTAACAGTATTATATCCTTCTAATAAGTTATGTTTTTTTTATAATTAATATTAACTATGTTTATTTATGATCATGTACACACATTAACACTGTAAGTCTAGCCCATTTTCATTTCACCTAAAAACTTTCCTAAAATCATCAGTTGAGTTCTGAATTGTATAACTAGAAGGTTTTTAAAGTCACCTACTCAGCGTTATTATCTGAGCCTTATTCGTAGTGAATTGTTACTTAGAACTGAAAATTGCAACACTCAAAATGTTAAGTGCCACGCCTTCTACTCAGCAGGTGAGCTCTTTAAATTGATATATTGTGCACACAATTAGAAAGCAAACTTCGTACGTAGTACTAATTGATATCAATAAAAAGTACAATTGTTTGATCAAAGATATATTGCCAACAAATTTGCAACGGATACCTATTAACACAAAGTCATTGTACCATATTTGACACAGCTACCATGAGCACGTAAAATATATTTTACTTCCAAGATTTCTACGCCTGTTTCGAAACTAGGCACCACATCTACAAACTATTAGAGCCGACATTACTCGAGCGCATTTTTTGTGTCAGAATCAGTGTCAGAAACAGTTATATAGCATCACTGGAAATGTTTGCTGTCTTTGAGTTTCAACTGTTACGTGTTGTTAGTGGCTGTTGAATCACTAATACAAGAAAACTGTTGAACTCAAAGAGAATATACGGTTCCAATGATGCTAATGCTACTTCTGACAAAAAAAACATGTTCTCGTGTGATGTCGCAGATATGTAGCCTATAGCTGCGCAACACACTACAAACGTTAGTGAATTTCCGCGATTAAAATAGCGAAAGTAGTTTTGCTTTTTAATTTAATTAGTTGACAAGCAAATTAAGTATTGTTTTGTCACCAAGCAGATTCATTTATATTTTATGTGTTTTGTGGTAGACACTGCATATACTAACTGGAGTAATGAAAGTCAGTAAAATTGTTATCGCTCTTTCACAACGTAATACGATTCTTCTTTCCTTCTTAAGTTTATTCGAAGTACTACCACGTATGGATCAACAATGCAACGTGACACTTTTTCTGACAAATTATTACACTCTNTAGATAAAGTACGTGTTTTACATTTATATATATTTATATAGTATCTGGTTAAAACAATATCCAAGAAGTACTTGTGGATACAGACAAATAGCATAGTTCTCTTAAACACCATAGTTTATCACTTTCGCAATCTTATATATTTCTTTTCCTTATTTACTGCTTGGGTGTTGAACTGAATGCGTTTTACTTTTTACACAAGCTTTATGTACTAAACAAAAATAACGCAAATGTGTACTCCAAGATTATTATTATGCTATTATGAAACTTCAGATTTTCTCAAGTCATATGGGATCGAACCCAAAACTTTCGGCAAGAACTCGCTTCGTACAAGAAAATGTGCATGATTCCAGCCGGCCAACCAGCTATGTCTAAAATAATGGGCCTAATTGGTCAGTGATGCTGTACCACTTCACCCCTCCACATGACTTCTGGAACTTGCTACGTGATTTCTTGCTAAAATAATGATTAGGGATGTTGGCTAGTACCACGCTCTCGGAGAACAAATAGCTTAATTTCTAGCTTATGTTGACCAAATCCGGGAAATTAACCAGTGGCAGACAGAGAACAATGTCTTGTGTTTATTTTGGCGCAATGTTTTCTAAAACTAATAAAAATATAATAATGTGTAATTTATTGAATTCTCCAATTTTGGCTAAAACAGTCGAATTCACCATTTTACATATATAGGATTTTAATTAGTTTTAGACAATTTTACCCAAAAATAAACAAAGGCATTTTTCTATGTCTCTCGCTGATTAATTTCCCGNATTTGTTCAACATAAGCCAGACATTAAGCTAGTTCCGTGATTTTCGCCCTGGTGGTAGCCAACACGCTTGACGTAGATAATTTTTAGGTTACATTTGAGCCTAAAAATCTATCCTACAGGAGGAGAGGAGAGGCTGCTGTTTGTGCCAAACCACCTTAATTTTGTCTTATAACCGAATTACTTGTGACGCATTTTAAGTTTATAGCGACTCGGTTGAAGGCCAACGTAAGTTATAAAGGCAATCTAATAAGATTACGAGGCTTCAAGCAAAGCAGTAGTCTCCTGTACTCATGTATATCCTGTAAGAGGTTGTGGTAGCTTTTATATTTTTTTTCCAGATAGTTATGGAATTTTTAACCGTTACTTTTATGCCATAATTGTGTAATCTTTTAGTGGTCTCATTACCAGTTATACTAAATATTTCAACAACATATTTTAAAATAATTTTACATTTCTAACAATGAAGTGACCTTTGTAGCTTATTGATTTAACCCGATTATTTTGCATACGCACAGTTCTAAATTATGCACTTTATAGCTATTTTCCTTTTTTTGTCCATTGCCTAGCACACAACCTGTAAACTAGAGTATTCAGCCATAATTTTTCCCAAAATACTTTCGGTAACTCTGAATACACTTAACGAATATTTAGTTAATAAGAGATATTTTACAAACAAGACAGAACTTAAAATGAATACATACATGTGTGTATGTATAGTTAAAGTAATGTTAGGATACGCACAATTTCATATGTGTTGTAAACAATAAAAGTCTTGGGATATATGGGGAAAAAATGCATTCCAGTTCCACATTTGAAAAACCTTTAGTTGTTACCTGTCGAAGCAACTTTTGCCATCTTCCTGCACATACGTACCACTATAAGCAATACAAGGCAGCAAACTAAATCAATGAAGCTATATTGATATCAATATAAGTTGGTTATGTAAGTACTTGAAGCGAACATTGCCTTAGTAATACACGGTAGTTTTATGTTGTTCATAATTTGTTGTTTTGTTTTACATACACTCCACTGAACTACATAGCACATTTTTTTAACTCTCAACTCATATTATCCAATTAAAAGCACGTACGCATCCCCAAAATGCTAATTTTATTTACTCGAATATTAAATTATAGCCAAAAAATTAAACACCAACAATTTTAATTTAAATATGCACTGGGTAAGTCAAATTATCGTATTCTAAATTTTACAAATCTACACAACCGACAGGTTGAATTTGTGGTAGAGTGTTCGCCTTCTTATCAGGACATCCTGTGTTCGATTCCCGGGGCTGACTCCAAGAGCTGTCTATGAATCAATGCACACTAAGGGTCTTCCGAGAGAAACGTTATAAGTGGAGTCCCATCGATAATTATATATTTAGACGTTCTAAAAGAACTGATTACCCTGATATTGACACATATGCTGTGAAATTAATACTCTACGTGTGCGCAATGAGGGTCGCAGTTTTATCTATCACAAATATTCCGTACGTAATATTGACCAAGTTGTATACAGGGTGTCTGGAAAATGGCGCATAAACTCATAAAGGAACGAAAGAATGTGGAAAAATACGTAGAAAACGTGATGTGTCAAAATGTCGCCAGAAGCGCCGTTTACGCGTGAAATTGAAATAAGGATGGAGATGTATGGCAACGTCGCATTAACAACAAACATCAACGACCCTGTAAGCACTACATGTAGTTGCGCTAACTGAGAGGAATCGCCAAGGTAACATACTTAATTATGCATACTTACGTACTTTACTTACTTGTATATGTTGTGTAGCTTAGGAATGGTTTACAGCTTTCCAAGTTACACCAAGTTAATCACAAAGGATTCATGATCATCCACACCTCTAGAAATCCACATTATTTATTTATAGAAGCCTGCTCTATTTAATTGAAGTCGGAATTTGATGAAATTCACTCACTGATTTTTTTATCAACAAGGATGCCTTTCCGGTGGTTCGCACAATTCCATTCGCCAAAATGCGCTGTCTTATGAGTCAGTACTAATCATATTACTTAGAGTGCAAACTGTCGTTTTTGGTCTAATTATAATATTTATATTAGGATAATAAGGCCGCACCTAAGAATTGTTTTAGATTATAGACTACATTTTCAGCCAATACGAGACAATTTAATTAAAAGCATGCATCCACGCTTCATGATGTAATGCGAAGATCTCTGTTTCGATGTTATTAGTGATATTCTTGTTTTTAATCGCCTAAATTAAATGTCGGTTAATTTGTTCGTCTGTTTCAGGTGAAGTGTGGCAACTGCATTTTTGGCTGTATGTTGTAAAAGTTTTTTTGTAATGGACGTAAGTCTTTCCTTTGATTCACTACAAGTTACGGTGTTTTATTTGAAATAATGTATGTCTTGCATTTATTCCTGCACCGGTCACTCATCCACCCGTTGATTGACTATCGAGCTGCACTTTTATTTGAATTCACGATTCCGGTCAATGATACAATTTGTTTGATGCTGCATTTCACTACAACATTCATTATGTGAAGCTACTGATTTAACTCCATTAAAATACGTGATTACAAAATGTGCCTTTTCGTAATACTGTTACGCGACCCCCACACTTAAACAGTGTGTTATTGATTTAGAAAATACAAAAAAAGCACAAGGTATGACTGGGGCTCGAACCAGCCCACCGCAACATCCGATTGTCATTAAAAGGAAGACGCGTTACCTCTACACCACCGCAACTACATGTAATGGTTACAGTTCTTTACATATTACAGGGTCGATGACGTTTTTTGTTAATGCGATGTTGCCATACATCTCCATCCTTATTTCAATTTCACGCGTAAACGGCGCGTTGGGCAACATTTTGAAACATCACGTTTTCTACGTATTTTTCCACATTCTTTCGTTCCTTTATGAGTTTATGCGCCTTTTACAGACACTCTGTATAATAGACATAAGCTTAAGTCACTTTATATAATGTACAGTCGGCGTAGTTAATGGTTAACCAGTGTTGCAGCGAAAGGACAGAGGAAATCCCGTAACGGGCACCGCGAGTCTTTGGCAACGC
>KZ870346.1:0-10725 GCA_003456935.1 Machilis hrabei | reverse complement strand
TTCTTCGTAGTTCTATGTTTACTTTTGGCACTCACGGTGCTTTTGCATTACAGGTTACACCCTTTCGTGAGTTGCTTATCATAAAAAAAAAGCAGCTCGTTGCCTGTCTTCTTGCTAACGGTAGAACACTACTCGTTATTCCCACGCTCATTGTACACTGACATGCTTTCTTACTTATGAGAAGTGTGATGGGTTAAAGTAGAAAGGTCAAGTGCTGACACCATATAGCCTACAGGGTGAAGATAAACTTCGTGACAAAAAATAGCTGAAAATGCTAAATGAACATATGGTGTAGGAGGCATCGTTTTAGAGTGATTAACCCTTTGTCTATAGCTAATCAGAGTCGAGTGCGCGTAAGTGTAAACGCTATGGGGATAGGTTAGCAAAGTGCTGTTGCCACGCGTCACTACGCTTCGCTGTTTGGCCCTTGTTTCGGCCTGGCTGGAGCAAGGCCAAACAGCGAAGCGTAGAGACGCGTGGCAACAGCGCATAGCTGTCCCGTCCCCATAGCGTTTACACTTAAGCGAACTCGACTCTGATTAGCTATAAACAAAGGGTTAATCACTCTAAAACGATGCCTCCTACGCCATATGTTCATTAGACATTTTCAACTAGCTTCGTGTTCCCGACCCCACCACTATTTTTTTCACGAAGTTTATGTTCACCCTGAATAGACATTAGAAATATGAAATAAAAAACACATTACAGAAAGTAAAACGTTCACGTAAATGTTATTATGTATCAATGAATATCGATTTCACCTCGTTTCGTAAGTCACGTTTCCCTTAACGATATCCACGTTCTCCTTTGGTCAGCTAATTTATAGTAAGCTTAGATATGAGAATTGTTCTCATGTTAAAGTTCTTTTCCTTTTTCCGAGTTAGCATTGTTTGTGTATCATAGTCGTTGAGGAGGAGGTGTGGCAAGAGAAAGCTGAACTCAATGGACGGTCGTTTTAAGCACGGAAATAAGACCATGGTTAAAAAGGAGTGACCAGAAGTACGTACCTACACTTAGAGAAAGGCCTCGACCTGCATGTGTTACAAAAATACTTTGTTCTTTCATTAGCACATGTTTATAAGGTACCACTTTTCTGCTGAGTAATGAAGTGTTTGTAATCAAGAATAACTATTAATGCAAATAGCTTATTGAAATAAGGACTTTTTATTTACAGATGAATAACTAAGTTAATTGGAAACATACACCTAATGACGAGAATGGATGCACTTCCTTTATAAATTCAGTTCTTGGATTTAAAGTGCATACATATTTTCTTTCTATGAACACAAGTATTAAACGTGCTGAAAGTGTCTCTTTGTGGTAACTTTATTGTTACATAACTATATATAAAGTGTCAAATACCAATTTGTATTAATGATATACCGCAAGTCAGTGACGTGCGGTGGTTTCACTACTGGGCCATCAATCAACGTTGCCAAACGTATTTTTCATTATGAATCGTTCGTTGCTATAGTAACCTTTAACTGTACTGTGCTTGCAGGAACCAAGAAGACGTTTGGCAATGTTGACTCATGGCCCAGTAGTGCATCCACCGCACGTCACTGCTGCAAGTGTATTTATATGAGGCCAAATTACATATTAACATTTAAAAACAGGCCCTTGATTTTGCTTAACTGAATCAACTTTCTTAATAATGGGAGACACTTTTAAGATGTCCTGTATAAAAAATAATATAACATATCTGTGTTTGACATTGCACGCAGGCTGGCAATGAACATAAAAATGTATTAAAGTACAGATGTAGAAAGATAATTTTTAATAGTGTACAAAGTATGAGTTGACTATTTTCGATAGCAAGGGACACAATAAACACCATGTGAGACATGAAGAACTGAATAAGAAACACAGGAAACATTTGTACAGTTTAGTAAAATAACATAATAAACTACGGACTTACAGTGAGAAATGTGATAAGTTGATCTTTACAAAGTTCATAAGTTAGTAATACACTTTTTAAATCTCTTAAGTAAAGTTTAAAAACAGTTATTTTAAGACAGACTAATTTTAAAATGCTTTGCAACTCCACAGCTAGCTTTACACAGCAAAGATACATGGGATTCAAGGTTATCACTGTACGTATTTGTCTTACTTTACCTTTACTTCAATCATTACGTGGCAGGCACAATTGTGTGATATGCAGAGTCAGTAAAATGTTAGGCATGGACTAAATCCAAAACTACTTTAACTATCACGATAGAGCCCATCATATGCTGTGTGTCGAGTGAGAGACCAAATCCAATTATCCTCAAGAGTCGTTACGATGCAGATGGGATTTGCATTCGACCTGCGCCACCAAAAAAGTGGTATCGTAAAATCGTAGAAATCAATCAACACCTGTATTTCCTTCATATCACACCAAATAAAATTAGTACTGCATTTATGAATACTGAAACTTCTGTAATAACTTAGACCCGAAAATAGTATTATATTTCTTCTAACGTGCAGCAAAAAAAGGTGGAACAGCTGCTTAGTTAACCAACTGTCTCACCAAAAGTCAAGGGTTCATTTCCCCTGAAAGCGTTTGTATTGTCCATTCTAGTGGCTAACATACTGATCTCTAGATCGGGTATTGTAGGTTCGAATCCCACATAAGGCATGGATGTCTGTGATGTCCATGTATCCACCTTAATCATAGTAAGCATTTTTCATCATCCATAAATGACCCAGGATGTGTCGATACGGCTTAAAACATGTGATATCCATTAATTAACATACTGTAAGTACTATTAGTTTTCGTGAAATGACTCATCCGTGTCATTACAACATTAAACAACACATTTCATCATTATCTTATAGGAACACATAACATGCGCCTTGAATCAAAGTTTTAGCAGTTCGGAGCTCTAACTTCGCATGCATCACGTGTTTTTTTAGTATTAAGGCCCGAGCCCACAGGATGCGATCTCATGCGAAGCAACGTCGCGCGAAAGAGATCTAGACCGTGTCGCCATCTTTGAACATTCATGCAAAATCTGTTGGATTTCAAGCAACGTAGAGCGGTAGAGCGGAAGGGAAGCAAAGTGAAAAGGGTGAAGTTCGCTTGGACCCAAGCGAACTGCACCCCTTTCACTTTGCTATCCTTCCGTTCTATCGCTCTACGTTGCTTGAAATCCAACAGATTTCGCGTGAATGTTCAAAGATGGCGACACGGACTAGAGCTCCTTCGCGCGACGTTGCTTCGCATGAGATCGCGTCCTGTGTGTTCGGGCGTTTAGATTGAGCTAACTTCTATTTTGACACAACTACTACGTGGTCTGCCATCCATTATATCACATTGTTTGCCATATACAGATCGGTTGTGTAAATGAGGGTAAGGTGATTTTATGTGCAAATGTATTTAAAGAATCGCTACTTAAAATCATAAATATACGTAAAATAATTCACGTGCGTGAGTATAATTTACGTAACACACATGTTAACAGTCACACAAAATTACGCACATAAGATATTGCGTATGATATACTGGCCTAGTTTCCATACATTTTCGTGTGAATTTCTACGCTTAGGCTCTTCACTAATAACTTGCGTTGTTCTGTAATATAATCGCTCCCTTTGTTTTGCATTTGTGTTTGTTTCCAGCTTATTTGCTTCAAAACAGAATCCCATTGCACTCAAAGCTATGTTTCGTATTAATGATGTACAGTAAAATCCATAGGTTTACAATAATTTGTATTAATTACTCCTCTTTCATTTAAATTAATATTTGGCGACTAAAACCATGCATGAAATAAAATGTAGAATCGGACACTCGGTGAGTTCTTCATCAAATATGTAGAACTAGTCGTGCTATTACTCGCCGTCGTTACTAGAAATCTTCCAACGTTTCACCTCATGTTCGTGTGGCTTCTTCAGGGACGAAAAACTAAGTTCTTAAGCTGTTCGTCCCTGAAGAAGCCACATGAGCATGAGGCGAAACGTTGGAAGATTTCTAGTAATGATGGTGAGTAATAGCCCGACAAGTTCTACATATACGAAAGAAAAAATTAAACTCAGAAAGTATCCTCTAGCTTTCCCTTGTTTCTAGTTTGGCTTATAAAAGAAACAAGGCTGTAATTTAGAAATCCTATTACTTAATTTTACGCGAAACCATTGCAGACGTAATACACTTTCCTATCACAACAGGCTTGACTCTAGTGATTTAATTATAACTATTATGCGGTAGGAAGCGCGTTTTATCGTGCTTATGAATACGTTTTCCGGTTACTTCAACAGAACTAATTGAATTACTATGTTTAATAGGAAACCCGAATACAATACTACCTACTGACTCGTAAATATCTAGTTACAAGGTCTATGGTGTAGAAAAGTAGTATCTCATACTGTTAATATACGTTTTTCTGTATGAATCTCATTAAACAGAAAACCTTATAAACATTTAATATTTGTATGATTCCATAGATAGTCAAGTACCCTAACAGAAACTATTGTTTTGAGCTACAGATATCTGTATAAGTTAAACATAGTGCCCTTTTTTTCATGAGTTAATTAATAGTCAGGCATGCTGGTTAGTTTTCCTTCGAGCAATGGCTGCAACCAACGGTGAGCGATATTTCGAACTATCNATTTCCACGTCCATACTTTTTCAAGATTGAACGGATGATATGTTCTAAATATCAATATCGAAATATAGTTGTTTTTTTAATTTCTGACTTCTAAAAGTATCGATATCTTTCTCCAATGCTTTCGAATATAGTAATTCCCATATAGCATGCAATATTCTATGGATATCCAGATAAGGTCTATAATGTCCAGATAACGTTATATCCAAAAAAATATTGTTTGGGTATTGTGTACGTATTTAAATAATAATGTCGGAAACGAAATATTGTACGGACATTTTCGAATTGGATATATAAGAAACAATATTGTAAAGATATAATAGGGACATTTTGAATCGGACGATAAAAATTAATATTTTTTTTATGTTCAGATTAATCAAAACTGATTCACATCATTCTAATTATAAATGTTATTTGTTTATTTATATTGAAAAACAATTCTTAAATGAGATAAACGCATTCCATTGGTAAAATGTAATATGAATTGCTTTTTCTAGTGGCAAGCATTGCGAGCTGTGGTGTGAAAGATTGTGGGTGTGAATCCCGCCCAAGGCACGACAATTTTTTTCCATTGATCGTCATTAATCATAATATAATTGCTCATTGTCGATAAATGACCCATCAGGTGTCAATAGGACGTAAAACTCATTATTAATTTTGTGAAAATATATTATTGGCGCTAAATGTACCACAAATATTGTATAAATGTGCCTACAATATTTCTGACGACCTTCTGTGGATATTGTATGGATCTCCAATTTACTGACACTCGGGTAGTATCTGGACATTTATAGGACCTAAATCAAACCAATATGGATATTGTCAATATCCACGGCCAATATTGTATGGATATTGTACGGATATTCAATGCTGATTGGGTTAAGTACCTTCTTTGGAAAATTTTGAATTTCGAAAAATAGCGATATAAAGTTTCGATGCTTTCGAATATATAAAATATCGAATTTCGACAATTTTGGAATTTGAAAAATATCGATATCAAGTTTTAAAACTTCGAAATAATGAATTTTGTTAGTAAAAAAAAATTATATCGATAATTTAGTTGAAATTTGAAAGTATCGAAACTCTATATCGATATTTTTCAAACTTATAAATTCTCGAAATTCGATATTTTTCTAAATTCGAAAGCATCGGAATTTGACATTTATATATCGGTTACAGTTCAATGTCGTAGAAAAATCGTACTCCGACATTTTAAACCCAATATCGAACAGCGCTAGTAGCAAGTATGGACAAAAATATGCATCACTGTATTAACGCCTTAAGTAGAGTCTAGTATATATTATTTCGTGATGGTTTATTCCTTAAATACTTCCGTATAATGTTTTCATCTTCCTAAAGAATGCCAATTAGTGTACGTTGTGCAAAGAAACAATACAGTACGATGTACTTGTTGTTACTACTTGAGTATAAAGAATATTAGTCTGGAAAACAAAAGACTGTTATATTTAGAGCACAAAAGGCGGAAGAACGAAATTACAAGCCGTTCACGAGGATGCAAAAACTTCTATAATAACTGCTGGTGTTTCGAGCATAACTCATTTCTTTTGTTTCTTTCTTCGTAAATAAAAACTTGTCATATATGGGTGACTGTGCCCCGCGTTGTAGCAATGTAACAATGAAAGTATCAATATAATTGATGGTTGTACTTGTACACGTTTTAAGGCATATCATTTTTTTAACGTAAAATCTCAAGCACAAGTGGTTATTACCGCACAAATTAATAATTATTTTTTAAAATATCGACTCAAAGTTCAAGGATATACCACATCACATAATCTTACATCAGCCCTTCACAGAAACAACTAAAATATCAGAAGTTTATATGTTTTAAGCTCATTTATAATTTTGTAAATTACTTTTTATTAGGTGCATGGAATAATGCTTTATTGGGACGCTTTTGCTTGTTAATTTAGTCTTGAATTTGAATTCACGATTTATCATGAATATCTCAAAGGTATGTAACTATTTATGGTTCATTGGAAAGATCTGGAAAAGGTCACAGCTATTGTATAAGCGTTAAAATATCCATTACAAAAATTAAAAAAATAATTTCATACGTCCCAGATAGTGGGGGTTCCATTTTACTATCACAACAGTCTGATTTAATTATAACTGTTATGTGGTGCAAACTATATTCTAACGTTCTTGTGGAGCGAATTTCACTTTACGTCGACAGGACTAATTAAATCACGATATTTATTAGAAAACTCGTGGACTATGCAACCTAGTTGAGAAGCTTAACAACTTATTTATTGTACATGAAAATTTTGTATGGATATCAGTAATAATATTAATTATAAATGGTCACCAGGAACTCAATGCGTAGGCTAAATATTGTGGGAACACTATCTGATAGAAGTTGCAAGTGATCAGTCACTATTAAGTTCATGCTGAGATATGAAAGTGGCACAGGATATGTAGAATTGAACTTTAATTACCTAAACAATATTTACTGTTTCACTGAAAAGCCACTTCAGTTTCAACATAACGCGCTTGGAATGCGACAATTTACATCTAATGAATCCGTTACTCTCAGACAGATGGCTCTTGTACTAAATTAAAGTCAGTAACAAATAAAAGGTAGGTACCACCAAAAGTAAAACATTTTTGTATTTATTTACAATTTTTAATTTTTTTGGTAATACACTATAGATGCACATAACGTTTCAGTTTATATTGGGTTCTTAGCGATGGTTAGCCATATGTAATCGTGTTTAAGATTACAACGGAGATGACATATGATACAAAAAAAAATTCAAATGAAACAGGTAACCTTAACATGGAGTGAAACCCATAAAATCTTGATCTATAGCTATGTATATGCTTCAAATTGGTGTTATTTTAATCTGGCAATCATTAATGTAAAAAATCTGAAAACATATATTTTCAATGTAAGCTATCAAAACACTGAGTTATTTTAATCAGACTTGTACAAGAAAGACTTCGGGTATGTATCCACCGAACAAATCCTTTTAGTCTTGGGCTGTAGACAACCAATGGAAAATCGTTTGTGAGACATTTTTGTGGCTCTTTCTTTCAGATAAATAGCGAAAAATTATTTAAGAATTAAAAATGTTATGTTCATGTTACATACTTAGATGGTTTTTCCTATGTATTACAAAAGTATCACTGTCATATGTGACAGACTAAACCTGTTTTATAGAAACTTATTATATCAAGTGTCTTCCCAACTTCTGCAATCAGCAATTAACTGTCAGTTGTGAAAAATATCACACAAAATTCAAAACTCATATAATTATAAATTGTATTCCCAAAATCTGTAAAACTTGAAATAAAATAATACGACATTGATATACATAATTGACCATTCGAGAAGTTAAATTTAAAACCATAATCACACACTAAATTATTAATAAAGACCAAAACTATTTGAAAATAATTCCAGGCTGTAAGAGCATAACAATTCCTCAAAAAATACAAACGCCTGTTAATGATCATGTAGGAATTAGTCAAACATTAACTGAACATGCAGTGTAATTACTGAAGCTGCAAAATAACTGCTAAATTATCTCCAGATAAATTGTGTGCCATGATCTATTATGTTATCTAATAACACTGTATGTTGCCAAAAACGTACTTAAATGTATACAATTAAAAAAAATATGGTTCTACAAAGATCATTTTGTAAAATAATAATGTTGTAAAAATGTCTATTCACCTTTGTGCTCTTAAACAGCTACAAAAAAATCAAACATTTTGCTTTAATATTTTGCATATTATGAAACAGGATGTTTTGAAACTATTTTTTCCTATACATATCTTGTTGAACGTTCCTTAAATTGTTGTGTACTTATTTAATACTAATTTACAAAGCATTATTATGTAATCCATGAACATATATCACTGTAACTCCTAGTATATCAAATTTACATATTATAACGTAATTTATAAATGTAAGTTCAACTATACTTTAACTTAGGTTTGAAAGTGTTAAGTCATTTTTTTCAAGCCTTAAAATATTTAACTAAATATGAAATAACGCACTGATAACAAATTATATATTAAAACTATATTGATAAGTTTGTATTATTAAAATTAAAAACTGATCATAGAATATAGTGTATATAGTAGAAAATAAGTAAATATACAGAAAATGGATAAACTTAANTAAACTACGTTTAAAATATATTGAAGCATATTCATGAACTTCAATAAATATCACTGAAAATATATGAATCTTCAAACATTGCATCAAAAGTACTACGCTTATCTACGATTACACAGTTTGACAAATACGTAACACAAATTGCAAAGAATGGCCCAGCATCTGTCGTTTCACTTAAGTATATATTTGTAAACTGTAAACCTTTTATTTGTTCTTTACACATAAAATATATTCAACGTTAAATGGGAAATAGCTACAGTCAGCTCCTGATTATCCGGAGTAATACCGGAGATTTCAATCACAGATAATTCAAAATAAATCAAAAAATGTCAACGCAAAGCCCTTCAGTTTACAGATTATTTGATGAATTATGAATTTCTTGTAAGATTTTTTTACATATAAACAGACTAGATTTCCTGAAAGATAGCTAAGTAAAGTCGTTATCAAATTAAACGTAAATAGATTACGCTCGCATCACTCGATCAAAAATAACTTAAAAATAATAAATAATATGGAATTGTTCTTGTATAAATACCATCGTCATACATATATAATAAAAATATTTTTTTATTTCAATCTTAGGCTTTCGCGGCCATTTTTATAAGCTATTATGCCGTATTTGAAGCTTTCTATTTTCCGACGTTTCAGATGTATTACAATGTCCGTCATCTATTGTACAGAAACGTCACAAAACTTGCTGTTATGTTTTGATTCACTGAAATGATAACTGTACAATACAGTGACTCAAAACAAAACATCAAGTTTTGTGACTGACTTCTGCGTCACGGTCCTGATGATGGTCATCGTAATACGGCTGAAATGTGGATAAATAGGACACTTGCAGTAGGGCATAACAGTCCAAAAAACAATATACAACAAAATGTAAATATCTCTTTTTGTTTTAATAAATCCTCAGATTTCTAAATAAGCTAATTGTAATAGTATATGTAAAAATCTCAATCTGCTTTTCTGCTTTAATTGTACTTACAATAATACTGATAGGAAGACACCTTCCGGACATTCAGTCACTTTTCTTGCCTCCTTAACTAACTAACGCACAAATGAGGTAAACTTTTCTCTTTGTTTCCTTCCGTTACGCTTCTGTTGGTCTCCGGCTCGCCCGATTATGTTCGCTTCGGTATGTCGATCACTGCCTGGTACCAAAACCATGCCCGATCACCGTTTTCTTGCAAGTGGGACCACAAAAACTTCTTGTTAATCAGTTTACTAAGTAAGCATTAAGCAGACAGTAATATGCAAAATATAACGTTTAAGTATTAAAACAAGGTATATCTGAACACGAAAAATAACATTTTGATGTACACATTTTTTTATTATTATTTTCTTTAACGTATTTAATTGTATTAATGCAAATAACTCAGCAATACCTTGAAAATAAGAATATAAATGCATCTGAGGGACGGCAAAAAGTCCTCNATATATTATTGGACACTTAGGCCCTTATTCACAGTCGTTTGCTTGTCCAGGTCTAAACTCAGTCCAAATTGGTCTTGGTTCAAAGGTGCATCAAGCATGGACCAAAATGTCGTATTCAGAGTCACTTCAGTCCAGGGACTAAGAACGGTCTTCTTTCGTGCTCGGTTAATCTGCGGACTGGGCCTCGCACAGCGTTGCCAGAAACTCTGATCAGCTGTTCATGTTGTATTACTATCATCAGGCCCGGCATTTGAAGACTTTGAAGGAGCATCTTCTTTTGCAGGTAAGCCCATAACNCATTAATTATTTCTACAATTAGTTTGTTAAATATGCACGTAAAAGTGAGTTCAAATACTATGGGTTTCTTTTTGTTTGCTGTTTTGTTATTTCTGTGTGAAACTGAATGTAGTGGCTGGCATTCAACTTATTGTTACTTGGCTCAGTGCGCTTCGGAGATTGAAGTGCTCGAAACGTTAGAAAAGAGACATCTGAGGAAGCTGTAAGTAGTACCATTAGAAAGAGGAGGTCGGCAAGCATATTTTTGAGTATCAATATCAATTC
>KZ870344.1:25354-36300 GCA_003456935.1 Machilis hrabei | reverse complement strand
GATGTTGCTCATTCCATTTGGCGATGAGCACGAACATTACTTCCATTGTAAGACATTCCGTATTGTTTATTTTGAAATTGATGTTGCTGGACAGATCCATGCCGTGTGTATTACACCTCTATTTTTCTCAAAGCTAAATTTAATCTTTATCTGTATTATACTTCTCGTGATTACTAATTAATGGCATGGATAATAAGTTGCCAAACTGTTTAAGACTAGTGTCAAAGTATTGTGGAAGTTTTATGTTTATTATGGTTTAATTTCAACGCTGTCAAAAATATCATGTCTGTGTCTAAATGGATAAAGCTTTTGGGGATAGGTATATGAGCCTATTTGTGTTTTTGTTTTCTAAAATATGTTCCATTGCTATAGGCAAAGGTGGATCCCAAAAATCCTGAAAGAAAATTACATATAAAACCAAGGTTGACAGATAAAAAATAAATAAATCATTTTCTTCTACTGGGGTTATTAAAAGTTTGAAAGTCAGACTGAAAAACTTGAGCTTCATTGGAACGAAAATTTTTTAAGGAAATTGACCTTTAATTGAACAATTGTGTAGCCAAAGGTCGTAATGGGTGTGCTGTACTTATGCTTGAAGAGCATGAAGCGGTGAACGAAGTACAAACAGAAGCCTAAAATGCTGTCATAACACCCTCCTCCTCTCACAAGTTAAATAACAGAATTTGGAAATCTTTAAAGATGGCGTTGAAAAAAAACTTGAAGCGTAATAAGAGCGGTAACACTTTTTTCCAAAGTCTGAAGGCCAAAGCGTAACACTGCTTTGGCAACAACAACAAAAACTTGTGGAGCTTTGCGACACACAGTGGGTAGAGAGGTAAAATGCTCTTCTTCAATTCACTGTAAGTGTGTCATAGNCTGTTAAGACTTTATGACATTCCATAAAACGCCCGGAACAATTAAGTGATGGAAAGATTTTTGAAAATGGGAAAGCAAAGATTTGTACTGTATTATAAATGTTTTTTTCTCATCATATTTGTAATAAGTATAATTTTTTATGATTAGATGTTTCATTCATTAACAAACATGGTTTCTTTTCATAGTTCAAAGTTTTTTGAAAAGCAGCCTTAAGTTTATATATACACACCTCTCGCCAAAATTCCTCTCTGAACCCGCCCCTGCTATACGTAGATGATATTGAAATGATTTTTATATTCTAATTTTAAAAAGAATTTGTAGTTAATGATAAAACTCGTGGTAGAGTTACGAGTAGTTCCTGGGACGTCCAGATGTCCGCTAATATCCCAGAAATGGGATTCCAATATACGATATCTCAGGGATATCCCAAGCATATGTCCCACACAAGATATCCTAGGTATGTCACATTTAGGATATCCAAGAATCTGGGATATCCCACGCTGGAAAGCCCAGGGATATCCCATTCAGGATATCTCAGAATCTGGGTTATTCTCATAATATGTCCCAGAGATGTCATATTCATCTAATATTCTCGCAAGATATCCCAGGGATGTCACTCTTAGGATATCGTATATCTATCGTCCTTAAATTATCCATCAGGTATCGATAGTACGTTAAACACCACAAATCATCATCATCTTATAACTGGTGCAGGATTTACCAGACATCACACTGCTGTTAGAGATGGAAACTGTAATCGAAAGACCCACTACATACAATACATCACGTGAAGCTAAGAGAAAGATGGAAGTGAAGTACTGGGCAGAAGATAGGTGAGCTAGAGACGAATCCTATGTTTGTAGTTCATGTAGTTACTATTGTAGGCCTTTTTGTTTGGAACTTTAATGCACAGGTTTATTTCAGTAAATTTCTAGGCAAAGTCTTCACACTGCAAGCTAAGGGAGTATGCTAACACGGGCTTCTAACAGTGAACACCATTTGGTGGACATGGATAGTGAGATAAATAGCAGAAAGGCCACGAGCAAATAATTACTCAAATTAATAGGAATAATACTTAATATTGCCTCAACAAAGATAATATATGAGGAGTCAACGGGAAAAATGATGAGCCATAAATTGAAAAGTTTGAGGAAACAAAGAATCATGTACTGTGGACAGGTAACTGACCATGTTAACATGAATCTGAAGCACTCAATATTCAGAATGAGCCGTCCCCTTGGTACCAGTACGTAGTACTCCTAAAGATCTAACAGATGGAGCTGAAATCTCAATTTTGAAAAAAAATTATTTTCATCGTTTTTCCCGTGGACTCCTCATATGCTTTCACTAGCCTTTTTCAAGTAGTCTGTCTGGGATATAGCCTTTCATTGTCCTCACCTGTAGTTTTGTCTTTGTTATCCTTCCATTCGTCTGTTGTCAATAACTTCTTAATTTTAGCATGTTGCTGATATACGCATTAAGGGTTTAGATAAGTGTCAATTATAAAATCCTCAATATCCATAAGTTCATATTTACATAAGACAGATTTCTTCAAAGTTCTGCCATTTTTACTTTTAAGTTCACTTATTTTGATCAGAATCACGTTTATCTTATAAAAACACTTCACAGCAGGGCCGGATTTAGGGCACNGCCAACACCGCGGTGGACCCGAGCTTGAGGGGCCCCCGGCGAGTAAAGTAAAAAATATCTATTTCGTATTTTGACATTATCAGAATACTACTGTAAACATAAACATAGTACATTAGGGCCTATTTGAGCAACATTTTATACTTAATCATGTAATAATTCTAAAAACAATTTGGGGGCCTCCTCATTTTTCATTTTGGCGGTGGGCCCCGGAATCTCTTCCTCTGGCCCTGCTTCATAGCATTAATTACAGGTTTGCTGTCCAGTGTTACCCTTTGTTTTCTTTTTATATTTGCAGTTCAGGTGCCATTAGTCTGTCTCATACTGGTTTGTACAGAACTGCCTACCCCTCTTCAGACNTNCAAACAAGTACTTGGCTCTCAGGAGGCTTGCAACAGACTATAAAGCTGGCGTGGATCCACGTGGGGTGCGATCGGACCCCCCAAATGATCAGGATAATGGATAAAATAACGATGGAAATCGACAAATATGGTACCAAAAATAGACGAAACTTAAAGATAAGACTAGAATATTGAATAACTCTACATACAAGTTGTGCATAGAATCGTTTTATTATTCTTATTTTTACATGCACATCATTATAGTTATCATTACTAGCTACGGATTATTGTCAACCAATAATTCCAATAAACACTAGTCTTGTGCTCCTACTGAAGCGGGCGGCAGCGGGCATGCGGGCGGCAGCGTACTTGAGCTTAAACGGCCCTTTACACCTCGTCATATCGCAATGCATACCACCAAGGTCCTATAGGACGCTTCTGAGGCCGTGGCTTCTACATCCCGTGACGAACAGAAATAAAATTATCACCAACAGTGTTTTACTAACCAAAGTAGATAAATTTGCATTATTTTTTGCGATAAAGTAATGTATGTAGTATTATTAGGAAATTATATAATAAAACTTAGTAGTTAATTATCTAAAACAGTGATCATTTCAGTTGTGAGTGACATTTATAAATACAATTTTTTTAAGTTCGTGTGGAGTAGTGCAAATTGAATACGAGAACATTTTGTAAAAGCAAGTTTTGGTAAGTTAGTTATTATTTTACTGAAGATCTTATTTTAAGTTGTAAAATTATTGTAGTAATATATATATTTAAAAAAAGATTGAACTCCCTATTTTTTAATCAGAAAAAGGAAAAGCGGTATGCCAGTCATAAGCACTTTTGGACGCAGTAGACTGGCTTGTGTTTTCAGACATCCAGAAGGGGTATTTCTGCAAATTCTGCCCCTTGTTTGTCACAGGCAAAATGGGAGGTTTTCAAAAGACTGTTCCTTTGAAAACGCTAGTTACACAGCCAGTAATAAGTTTCGCGAAACTCTTTGGCAAGGATGGAGCCCTCACCGCACACGGAAACGACGACTATCATTGTCATGCTGTACAAGCTGTAAAATGCTTCCGATAGATATTTGAACTGATTATTTCGACAATATATCTATAGTAGCGAGATCTTTAGGATAAAGACACCATGGACACAGCAGCTATTAACACTAAATTTTTGTAGCATTTTAAGTTAGTGTACTTTTAATAACTAAATAGTACATCAGTTATGTGTTGTATACAATAATTTCTTGTATTAGTGTGTTTTTAGTAAATTGTTAAAATGGGTGGTTTTCTTTCATTTTTATTGCCACTTTGGTAAAAATAATAGATGTGCATGATTATGTATGTACATTAACCATTTACAGTGCATGAATTTAGTTGTGTGGTTCAGTGTAAGAGTATGTGTGCTCATGTAGGTATTGAAAGTTCACATGGTTCAATTTTAAACTTATTAAAGTGACATAGTACAAAAAGGTATACAAGAAACGGTTACATAAAACGGAGTGAAAGCTGTAGTTAATTAGAAAATGTCGAAAAGAAAGTGAGATCTTACAAAGAGGTTAAAATGCTAAGGAATACACTTTTATATCTATGAATATAAATAACTATTTTGTGATAATTTTAGTATAGGGTTGTTCTGGCGAGTACACACATAAGTGATATTCTTACCCCCCTTCCCCCAAAGCAACTCTCTGGATCCGCCACTGCTATAAAGTGCACTGTACAACTTCACATTTGATAGTGATTTCATCTACATGGGTTACTCAGAAAGTAATGCCCCAACTTTTTTTTCTTTGAAACTGTTTCTTCAAAATGCATGAAATTTACTCACAATATAAATTAATGGTTCTTTTACTCATACCATTTTTCAAGTAATCCCCATCAATTTGTACAGCCTTACACCCGNGCGAAACAAGTGCATGCATACAGTACGTTGACTGTACCAGTTCATCCTGTTCACGTAGCCATGTCCGCACTGCATCAATAACGCCCTCATCATCTTCCAACCTTGTCCCGTGCAGTATCTTTACGTGGCCCAAAAAGATTAAAATCAGAGGGAGACAGATCGGGANTATGGGGGAGGGGGGTAACACAGTCCAACCCAATTTGACAATTGCTTCCCGGGTTTTCAGACTTGTGCAAGGGCGTACATTGTCGTGCTGGAGCGTCATTTTTGCTGGATTCTTGNGAGGTCGAATTCGGCAGAAGCACTGGTTGAGTTTATCAGGGTCTTGATGTACGCATCTGAATTGATTGCCTCGCATCCACAAGAATCATATCTGGGCTGGTGGCTGTGGCAGGACGCCCACAGTCCAGCTGATCACGCAGCTCCGTCTCTCCACTTCCTGAAGCTTTAACTCTCTTGAGCCCAGCAACCAACAGTGCTCCTATCGTCTGCACAATTCCATACACAGTACACAAACGTTTGAGAATGTTCAAAATATTTTCTTTCTCCGCAAAAAAGATTTCAGTTACAGCTTGTTGTTTGTAACGAGTCGTTCATAGACGCCATTTCCAGAGACTACTACAGCTGCGCTATCTGTCGGAATGTTGTGCAATTTCACACACAAACTTGGGAAACTTCAAATTTGCAGCATGTAAAATTTCACTTTTCTATATTAATTATTAGCAGAGAAAATAAATGTAGGGNATTAATTTCTGAGCCATGTAATACGTTGCAACGTGTTTGTTATACAAGTACACATTCCAGCATACTCTTTACCTGGCGATGTTCTTATTTACAGAGATATTCTCACAATGCATAAACCAGGTTTATACTCTAGTGCTGTATCTTGTACTGTTTTTCTCTTTAACCATACTGTCCTCTTAAGCTATTTTTGCAAATTTTCTCCAGTGCTTATTACATATGCATCAATGTTTTAAGTGTCAAATAAAAGCGTGAAGCTTCTGCTATTGACCATGCTGTGCCTGAAAGTATGTTGTCTTTAAAAAATAACCAAACTTTTATAATATTACAAGAACCGTAGGGTGTTGCACCATCAAACTAGTGGCACCAAGTAGCGCTGACCTTAAGCTATCACACGACTCTCGTTACATCACTCTACCTTGCTTTGTTGTTGTGCTGTGTAAGTTCAAATCAACAANTGTTTCGTGTAATTGGCGATTTTTCAGCCATTTAAAAATGAGCCATCTTCACAAGCAACGCAAGAGTNAAATTTTGCATAACATAAACAAAATTTTTCGCAAATGATTGTATGGGNCTTAAGACAATTCATAGGTGGCCAAACGTCAATCGATGATGAACCTCGACGTCCATGANCACCACAGATGATTAACATATCGAAGACGTTTGTTCGACAGCTGTTGTCTGCCAAACCTCATACTCGCCTGACCTGGTCCCAGTGAACACAATTACATTCCAAAAGTTGTTTGACACCACCAACAACCGCATATCACAACTAAGTACACCGAATATCGCATGTAACACAATCATTTTACAGAATTCACAGTGTATTAAAGACGATTTAAGCAGGGTATAACAGAGGTGTCACTCAATAAAAAAGTACCAATAATCAGTGATGTCCATTTATTTATTTCCTTTCAAATACAACTCCAATAACCATTTCCAAAGTTTAGCATTCATGAAATATTAGGTTTTATAAATTTATTGGTTTATAAAGAAGTAGTTTCAAGATTAAAATGCAATGTATAAAATACAAATGATAAAACAGTTAAGAACAATACCTTATACTTGCATCACACATCATTTACGTACATTACTTTGCNAAGGCTAAAATATGAAAAATTGTCATACAAAAGTCCATCACTGCTGAAAGTGAATCAGTCAAATACTGCAAACATTGGGCTCATTGAATTTATTTGTACTGTTAAGGTATGAGTAAATGTATTGTTTAATTACATTATTACAGAAAAAAGTATGTGGCTTCCCAAAATAACGGCCCTAAGCTATACATTAGGAATCCACAAATTTATTGTCTTTATTCAGATTTGTTTTCTTATCAGTCATCTTAACAAATGAGCATTTTATCACATAAATAAGCCTGTCAAAAAATCTATACAACAGAAAAATTAAATAGTCTACAGTATTCAAATTCCAGTGTGTACTCATAACAAAAAAAAAATTACGGAAATAGCTCAGATGAGTGTATATCTAAGTACTATTAGTAAAAGTAGCATAGTAAACAAATACTACAAGAATCTGTGGAATCAGTATATCGTAAAATACACAATAGTTAACAGTAAAGTGCTGTAAATTACAAACAAAAGAACCTAACATAAATGCATATAATCACTGGCAATAAGGAATGTGTAAATAAGGCAATTTTTCTGATTATTAAAAATATTCACACGTAATGCGATAGATTATTTTATTATACAATAAATGTTGATGAGTCTCCTAAAGGAATATAGACATATATATAGATGGAATATCTTCAAACACACAAAAAAATACCAGGTTTAAAATTTCAGAGCCGACTGAAATTTTGCAATAATCTGCCATGCAGAAAATGACAAATATTTTTTGCCAAGGATGCATCAAAAACTACACTGCAGTTTTCCCCAAACAATACATACTTTAAAATTCAATAAGATTCCAAAATGTCTACAACATATACAAAACTATTATTATCATAATAAAAATTTAGCGTAACACTTGTTAATGGAGATATTTTTACTGTATATGTAAATATGAGGTGACTAAAGAGAAACTCTTAAATTATCATATTTATATTTGATACACAATTAAAGTACTCATTATAAGAAAATGAATACCAATAATAGTGAATTGTCATATTTTCTGTGTCAGCATTTTTGCCTCGCAGACCTANTTATCAATTAAAACAGCTAAATTGTTGCCGTCACATAATACAAAAAGAAATAGCCTGCCTGTGGCTGGAGGGCTTTACAGGTACCCAAATACGTTTATTAATTTTATTATTTGAGTCTACACAAATTAATATCAGATAAACACACTTTNACACAACAAAAAATTGATATTTCACTATCTATATTGTATCTAACTGCCTAATCATCCAATGNAAGAATGCCAGAATGGCACACGAAAAACTCAGTGGAATTACTGTCGCTTTAATCCATTCCCACAGACTGTCAATGTAGCATAAATAGGAAAGAGAAAAAAAATTAATGTTAGAACAGTCATTAAATACAACAAGCCTTTTTGTGCAAAAGCACAGGAACTAAAGCAAACATGATATGTCAAGATAAAAAGCAGGTGTAGAAAATTATACAGAAGATGCTTAGTTATATATTAGGCCTATATCACAGTTCTGAATCTCATGTAAACAACATTAATTACAATGACAGAATTTTATTTTTAAATCTGAAATGTGATGTTTGAAAAATTAAAATAAATGTTGTTTACAGACTTTGCAGATGACTTTTACATGTACTGGTAAAAAAAATAACCAAAAAAAAAATTTACTTTTAAATTGTCAATAGCAACAAAATCTTAATTACTTATGCCAGAAACATGTTTTAATTCACACATACAATTTACCAAATCTACAGTACATGAACTATTTTTATTTCATGAGTATTTGTGCATTGCTGACAATGCAATAAATGGAAGATGTCAAGAACTTTGCATTCTGCTTAACATATGCTCACCAATAGTAATTCTTACCGAACATATATTATTTCAATTAGCAGAACACTGGAGTACCAATACAAATTAAGCCTTTAACACAAAAGAATCATAACATATATTAAACATATAACAAATTACACTAGGCTGATTTCAAGAGCCAGAGTTACGCATATAGACGACTTTGGAACGTGAAGTTATTTAAGAATTAAATTACTGTTAAATCTTCTTGTTGTCATGGGTTGCAATATAACAATTTCTATAATAATAATAAAAAAAAAGTTAAAAATGCATCACATCTCCTAAACATTGGCTAAGCTGCTTTCATCATTGAAAATCTTAAAATACTTTGTGCATTAAATTGCTTATCAGTCTTCCTGCAATTAGAGCTAACAGTTCATTTAAACTAACAAACATTAACTTTTTCAAGTATGCCATACTATTTAGGACATTACTGCCAAATTCGCCTATTTCTCCTTCAAGGCACATAATCACCTCTTCAATATTACACANATTATAGTAGTTCCAAAAATAGTATTTTGTTGTTTACCCTATGACNTTTTTTGTAAACAAATCAACCTATTACAATTTTTGTATGCATTTCACTTCAAATATGATATTGTTCTGCACACACGGATGTTCGTAAAACCAGCCAATAATCTGAACATAAATAAAAAATAGCACCATCAATAAAACTTAATTACATCTCTATACTGCAAGTACTACATTTACTTTCCGATCAAGCCAAATAAAATAGGAAGCNGAGCTACAGAAGCAGTGATTTTACAAACTAACAATACCTGTTTACAGTCCAAATGCTAAAACTGGAAGCACAAAGGCAAGACAGTGATGTAGTGTAGTGGAAGCACGAGCACTCGGGATACTTCTGAAACGACCCAACGGAGTCTTCTTGTGTGAGCATTGAAATACAAAACCCTTTGTACAGGGATAAACAGCATAAACATTTCTATGGTCATAAATACTCGAAACATAATTACGCCTTACACAGCTCAGTCGAATTAACTCCACGTTAAACTCGGTTTACTTCATATTTTAACGATTTGTTTGGTGAAGGAAATTATGACTGCATTTACAAATTTATATTTCCCACTTTACATAATACAAATACTCTGTATTTATGCAAGAGACCCCACAATTTGACAGATAAAAATCAAATATTAGTACAAACATTACTTTCATAGCAAATAAAACCCCAACACAAATATGCGTATTTGGGTGCAGATCACTGTAAAAGTATACTTTAAACATTACAGACTTTGGTTACGCTATCAACATCAATTACATTTTTCTGTGACAGCGTTTAATGTTAAATTTTACTCAGATTTTTCCATTACTAAAACAATTTTGATGATACAATCTTGTATTTTGTGAAAACCATGTAAAAAATGGGTGATTATTGACATTTATCAACCACAAACCATAAAAACAAAATGTATTCCGTAACTAATCGATAAATTTTGTTTGCGGAAAATATGAACGATTTCACTTTATTTTGTGTAGCCAAAATATGGGATCTACTGGTATTCGTCCATATTTTGCGAATCTCAAACCAAGCATTTTCTCTACTGAGCTGTAAGGAGCAAGTATGATACAGTTACAAAATCTCTAAAAATCAAGAAATCTACCTGAAAATATTAAGGATTTATTTGTTCTTTAAAAACTGATTTACATTCAATTAGTTTTAAGATAGTATAAGAGCACTTCATTTTTATGTTTATTAGTTTATCCAGTTTTCTTGAAATTTTTATAAAACATGAAAAATATAATTTCAAAATCCTGTGCAAACACGAAGGACTTTTTAAGGGTTACAAGCCTTACCAATACACTGCCCTACATTCTAGCAAATATTTTTTTTTCTTTTTTAATCACGGTTTTCCTTATCCTTCAGCAAAAGCTGAAACTAGCACCAAAACTACAACAAACATTGGACATTTTGGGGGATCATGAATAGGTCTCGACATTACTCATTAGGATTATCGGAGACTCCAAATGGGGTTCTTGTGGGTAGTTCTCCAGATGCTTTGATTACCACAGGCTTCTTGGGGCGATCCTTGCTATCAGTTTCTGAGTTTTCAATCTTGTGGACAATTGCCATGCCTTGGAGTACCTGCAAAGAAAATTTGCATTCAAAATAGTTTCGGTCAAATTGATACCCATGTAATTTTAACATTAGGAGATGAATTTCCGAAATTGTAAAATCAAAAACTATTCAAAACAATAAATTTAAACTTGTATTTTAGCTGAACTTCTGTGTATTTATTTTATTTTTAGATTTTCAACATTCGATTGCCCCTGCACCCTTGTGGCTTTAATAGGCTATTCAAATTCCGAGACTAGATACACAAGAACTGAATCAGCACTGGTGGTGGTGTTCAGATGTATCAGCAAATTTTATCAGGTTGTATAACATTTCAGTAACTTTTCCATTAAAAAAATTAAGACTGAACTCTAAAACACAAACCTAGCTTT
>KZ870342.1:4297-15693 GCA_003456935.1 Machilis hrabei | reverse complement strand
CCCCTATAAATTCAAGGTGCTCTCGGTCCACTTCACTTCAAATTATCAAGACTCTAGTGTAGTAATTAGTCATGGTTATTTACCGTAATTCCTACCAAACCTGATGGAGGTGCACAATACACTTTAATCTATTTAATTTTAATATCATTCACTTTAATACTCCTTTTTAGAAAGGGCTGCAAAAAAGACCAAAATACATTGGTATTAGTACAGCTAAGCGCACCCTTCAGTCCACCAGATACAATAAAAGTATTCTGCATCTTATAGTCAAAGAAGAGAGCTCACCTGTTATTTCTCCATCATTTTCTACAACAAAACTATCCACAATATTTGACTGTGGTAAAAACCAGTGGCGGAAATCCTCTTCCGAAAATACAGGCGCTAAATCGAATTTCATCAAATACTGAAAAACAAACATGAACAAAAAGAATGTATTACTCTGAACATGTACTTTGCCACACTATACATACATGTTTAATATAACATAAAATGGCATCCTGTCTAAAGCAGACAAATTCTAACCGCATTACCTTAGTTTAGACCTAAACGAATTCAGTGTTCTTCACCAAATGCAAACTCAACAAAAGACCAATAGGTTCAACGCTAAACGTATACACCAACAAATTTTCTCCCAGCTCAGTGATTTGTAGGTGATACAGTATGTAGCACAGTGCTGCCTAATGCTGGCAAGTCTCACCAAAAAGCATACAATTGAGGCTCTGATAAATAAACAAAGTATTATTGGCACTGTTGTTATAGACATTCACCTCTGTCAACTGATTTAACAACAAAATCAACATTTCAGGAAAAATAATTCATTTTTTGATCATTCACACGACTCAACGATTTCACTTCATTTTGTTTCTCAGCTTACAAGAACTGTAAAACACAGCTCAATTAGATAATACAGCAAAGTCNCCACACCTTTGATAACACCTGATGCGTCTTCATCACGTCCGTTGGCAACATTTTCCTAAACCCAGCCGTCTTTGGAATCTCTGGTAGCCGATAGAGCTTCAGAGTTCGTTGCATAGTCATGTTTCGACTTAAGTGAGAA
Organism: Machilis hrabei; assembly: GCA_003456935.1. Taxonomy (NCBI): domain Eukaryota; kingdom Metazoa; phylum Arthropoda; class Insecta; order Archaeognatha; family Machilidae; genus Machilis; species Machilis hrabei. The sequence continues at coordinate 14,636 of KZ870342.1, read as the reverse complement.
AACTTGACTTCGATGAGCTTTTTTGGATTGAGAGAACGATGCCAGTACCTGCAAGTAATTTCATAAAGTCAGTACACGTAACACGATTATACAACGAGTACAAAACGAGGCGGACGGGATACAAAAGTTTCAAAACCTAGTTCTATTTTGCAACATCCTACGAAATGCTCGGCCATGCGTATTACAAAGCGTCGGCAGAAAATTCAGACCAACCATAACCTCGGTGGTACAGTATTAGGCATAGTTAATGAATACAAATATTTAGGAGTATTACTGTGCGAGGATCTGTCATGGAATTCACACGTTAACTAAATTGTAGGAAAGGCATTACGAAATTTGAGATTTATTCAAAGGACGTTAAAGAAAAGTTCTTTAAAAGTTAAGCAAATCGCGTACAATGCATTAGTATTACCAATACTACAATACTGTAGTTGTGTTTGGGACCCTCACCAAGTAGGTTTAATAAACTCCATCGAAGGGGTACAGCATAGGGCAGCAAGGTTTGTGTTGGGTCNTTACGATAGATTAGATAGCGTATCTGAAATGTTGGAACAACTAAGTTGGGTTTCATTAGCTGAATATTGCCATGAAAGTAGGATGAAAAGGTTTAAACAAATCATTGATGGTCAATTGTCATTAAACTGCGAACACATACTGCAAACAGCTACGTATATAGGTAGAAACGATCACGCAAATAAGATTAGGGAAGTTAGGTGTAGAACGGACNGGTATTTGTGGTCTTTTTTTCCTCGGACAATTCGGGAATGGAACAGTTTAAGAGTTGGTGTGTTGCACCCCCTGCCAAAGACTTAAAGTTGATTGCGGGGTAAGATGTAGATGTTAAGCAAATTATTGAATGAAGAAATATTATTCTTACAATAACATATCCTGGAAAATCAGCATGATGATACACAAAACATGTTTGATCAATAAAATCACCAGGTCTGATCTCCAAACTACTTTTCACGATTCACAAAAATATACAAACTTGAACAAAATCACTAAAACAGGTGTTCAGCTAGAATGTAAGATTGAAAAGTACAGCTATTTTTGGTTGAGTCTTAAATTTTCACTTTTTATATAAAGCACAAATAGGCTACATGTTACCAAAGGGGCATGGCTGGCTGATTAAATACTAACTGGGGTACTTTTGAACAATTTACAAGAGCAAGATTTTCTTTTCTTGTGTTGTCTAAATCTTCTCTGATTGTGCAAAAATATTCTCTAATAATAAAACAAATAAAACACGTAAAATTATTTAAAGTAAGTTTCAGACAGTGGCATTCGTCAGCTAAATTTAATATAAAAACTTAAATCACACATCCCTATTACACTTAAGTATTTTAAACCATTAAAACCCTTTAAATAATGTTCAATAAAAGAAAATATTACATGTCATTATCAAAATAAATTAAGTATCTAAACGGTGGTGACAACATGGTATTTTAAATGTCTGACTGACACAATGCTTATTTTGAACAATGGCGATGAATGTACTTCACAAATGAACGTGGAAGGGATTCATACTCACAAACCTTGATCTACAGCAAGGTACACTAAAAACATCTAGAAAGTTGCACTTTTTAAAAGATTTCTTATGGCACTGATCACTTCTTTGTTGTTAAGAGCTCCTGGCTTCCGCATAGATGTTTTTTAAGGAGTAAGGTAAGACCTTTCTTGTTACTTTTTAACTCTTAAAACGAGTTCCTACTCCAGTTTCTGACAAAATATTAAATAAAAATATTCTCTCAGTTGTTTTTTTATCTGTGTTTGTTAGAGTTTGTACTGGTTTTTATAAGAATGGTAACTGTACCTGAGAAAACCAAAAACGATTTCATTGTGAGTATTCTGTGTGAATTACAAACACAATAACCAAAGTGTAACTAAAAGTAGATCATAATTATTTATTATGTAATGACCAACTAATATTCGAGCAATTGTTCAATTAAGATACGCCCAGTGAATGGGCTTTGAAATTTTGATACTGGTAAAAGTTTCCACAAGCACTCTGATGGTTCACAGCATGTCCAAAACTACTCTGTATTAAGGGACAGTAAGTTCCCTGCTTGATAAGATTAATATAATGATTCTTAACTACCACTAGTCTACTATTAAAAAAATATGTAAATATTTACCAACCGAATCAAGACTGTACGCGGCAAAGCGTCTTTTACCTACAACTTTCGACTAGAGATGGGAAATACTGCTACTCTTTGGTAGCAGTGAACACTGTTACTGCTTCTTGGGAGTAGCAGTGATTGCTACTGAGGAACAACAACAGTTAAAAGTAATAGATGACCACTCTGCAAATAACATTTATATTGAAAAATAGCAGAGGAGCNAGGCATGAATGAACCCCGATTATNAATAACAACACACACCATAAACCTCCCTATTTACTGTACGAGTTGTGAACTTATTAAAATGTTTATGTGAAAAAGATTTTCACTGTTAATAAATTTCCCTAAAATTTTCATATATTAGCACGTATGCATGATTCCACCGATCTTTCATTAAGGTTGTTATATCAAAATCATTGTTTTGTCTCTTTAATTTTGATTGGGCCTTCGTGCTAGCGATGGAAGCTCCAACATTCGTAGTTCCTACGAGGTGAAAGTGTTGACTGACATTTTCACCTCATTGGCATGAAAGGTATGTTCAGTAGCAATATAACATGATTCGCTTAACAAGTCTACAGCCAAAATTATTTTTTTAATCACATCAACAGTAATTAAAAAATTGCAAATTAAACTTTAGTGTATAAATTTGCATACAACCTTTTGCTCTTAATAGCAACTAATCTCACTCAAAATTCAGCATAGAGCTTACCTGCATGTCCCAATCGGTTTGGGAAGCACAACTCCTGCCGTATAAACAGCCTGGAAGATTCCGGTCATGTTGACGCGTCTCGTGATCTCTCGAATCAAGACGGGAGCGACGCGTTTCGAACGTAGCTTTTTATGGACACAAAGGAAATTAATTTCTACCATCTTCTGCACACTGGAAAAATTAATGAAAAGTCAGACACAATATTTGTATTTTTAAAATAACTATTTTTCTCAGACACCCAATAAATATTGAACACCGTGCCATTTCCTTCACATGTTTCAGGNGACCACCTTTGTTTCCTATACAAATTATGCTTCAAATACCCATTCTCAACCTCTTAAATGTTCATACTCTACTTTCATTATCCAATAACCCTCAGGTTGAGATTAAAGTAGGTTATGTAGTAAATTACAAATCTAATCTGTAGTTCTTAAGTTTTACAATACTGCGTAGATTTCAAACACAAATGCAGATTTTCAGTAGTTCATTATCATTTTACAGTTTCTCATGCTCCACAAACTGCGCGATTAGTTGTAAACACACAATGACTGATGATAATTCACTAGCAAATCTTGCAATTTGTAGTGCAAGCGTTTATCAACTGTCCACTTAACAGTTGTGTAGTTTTAAAGCCAAACTGTGAGACAAAATTTGGTTATTGGAACTATGACTACGGCTGTACAATCAATACTGTAATGTATGTGGTTCTTTCAACTAAGATGGAGGAGCGAGTGCCTAGTTTTTTTGTTTTATTTTCTTCAACAGGCTTTCGTTTGTACTAATAACCGATTAATGAGCCATATATTACAGAAAATCCTTATCTTCAAGAATCCCAGTCAACAGCAGGAAGAATTACCGAACCGTGTAAGTTCACCAATCAAGCTTGAAACAACCTTTCTTGGAGATTGGTTGGTCTTTCACACACCTAGGTGCAGTGCCAGGGATTCAAGCCAAACCAAACCACACAAAATATGTACTGAATCTTCAATGACAACAGCCAAATGCAAAATTAAATAATGTGCCCACTGATCAAAAATGTTTTATTCTTCAATTCGGACATTTTTTTTTCATGGTGGCAACCAATGTCACTTTTGTCAATTGCCCCTCACTTGACTTTTCTATACTTGATCAAATCATTCTTTCTGTACTATATAATTCATAATTCAAACACATACCATTCATAAAGTTAAGAGATTCTACTACTCCCAAACCTGTGTAACATACTCAATTTTTGGCATGTACAATAGTTATTTGTAGGGAATCATGTGGGCTATTGATTTCCTATTTTTAAGTATTTTCTGTGTGTTTTCAGGATACTTAAGGGTGCATACTGTATTAGAAAACAAGTTTCTTACCTTATTCCTTCCAAGATGAATTAGGGATATTTCGCTCGGATTTTCCTCCAGGCTTCAAAAGGTTTACATTAGTAGTTGGTCACTTTCACTTGTAAACNATTGAAGCTTGATAATCCGAGTGAAATATCGCCAATTCATCTTGGAAGGAATAAGGTAATACACTTGTCTTTCTTATCCAGTATGACTTCCTACTCCAGTTTCTGTCCAAAATTCAAATTACTTACCGATGTGTTTACTAGTTTTAAGGGTATTTCTGGAAGTTGAGACGGTTTTGTTAATTTTTAGAGCACTGTTAGCAAAGGACATGTTCTCTCAATTATTATGTTCAAATGAAATGTTATTGTACAAGTTGCAGACAGAGAACGTAGTGCATGTAATGTAAAAACATTGGCTTTTTCTTGTACATTTTCAACAGTTTTCTTTGTTTTGTAATTGTTTATAATATTGTTTGAAGTAAAGTGAGTACTATCTGCAGTTTATTCAGGGTGAATGGTTTACATTTAGAAGATTGACTATTTCTTCGAGCGTGTGAACTTCAGGGGCGAGAAGACGGTCTCTGGTGACGTCACGCCAGCCGATGCGACACGAGTCCAGTGGCAGCCTATCAGCAGTCTAGGTCACTCAGTTGAGCTCACGTGCAAAGTTAAGAATCGCAGCGGCCTTGATCGCCAGAACAAAATGAACGTTCCACGCTAGTCCAGTGCAAAATTATAACATTTTATCAGAATATACTAGAACTGGGCAATTCTAAGCAGCTTCCTAAAATGTTATCCAGAATTTCAACATTTTTGAGCTAAATTAGTCAAATGCCAACTTGGGCCTAACTCTGCTGCCCACTATTCCATGGCAAGATTTCACTATTCTGCAAATTTTGACAAATCTGGTCTAATAAAAAGGTTCGCTCAGCTGATTCAAATTTACTGCCGGCTGGGCATCTGTGCACAAACTGTTCGCCAAGAGTGACATCCATTTTAATAAAGGCGCTTAACACCAAAGCAGAGTTTATGTAAAAGCTTTTGTCAATTATTACAAATTAAAATTTACGGACCCGTCTCCGAACCTTCTACGTTACAAATTATCTTCGACCTTTGATTTATTATATTGTGATCCACGTTATGTGTGCGATGATAATAGAAAGAGTATGTTATGAGGTTTGTACAGGGTGTAATAAATATCCAGACTTTCCTTGATCTGAAAATATTTACCCATTAATAGCCCCTTTGATTACTGATTCCGCAGTCCACCGAGTTGCCACCACCCCAGTATAGTGTGTTATTGTATGTCTACTACGAGCAGTTCAAAATAAATAGGTAAAAAAATCCCTATAATGTTACACCTGAATATAATTCATAAAGTGCTGAAAAGCAATAACTGGCTGGCAGTTCTGACAGATACAAGCATAACAAGAATAGCTGTCAACACTCACACAAACACTGTTGATCCAGAGAGTCAACAACAATAATTACGTTGCACTTCTAATCTCATTAAAACAGTTCAATTTCCTTGTACAGAAAATACACAATTAATATTTTTCATACTACTTGTTATCACTAGAATATACAAGGGTCATTCAGAACGTAAGGGTCGTCTGGAAAAAAAAGTAGCAGCTCAAAAAATATATTGTTGTCAGCAAAGCTCTAATATTACCTTCGTTTACTTTATTACATAGTCGCCTCCGGAATCGAGGCACTTATCACAGCAGGGCACTAGTTTTTGTATCTTGAACAAGGTCGCTGCCACTCATCCTTGTCCATGTAGTTCTTTGAGGCCAGCCAGCTTTTGAGGTGACAAAACAAATGATAGTTGTTGCAGATGACAAGGGGATACAAAAGCTGCTACCCCTGTATTATAAGTGCCTCAATTTGGGGGTAACTACACTGGAACACTTACAGTAAGTTTCAGGTAGGCTACAATAAAATATTTTTTGAGTTATCATCTTCTTTTCATTGGCAAACTGGCCCTTATTTTCCGCACAACCCTCAAACATGTGCATAAGAAATGTATGTTGTACCTCTACAAACATGCTAAGTGTCTTATACATTGTGTACAATGTAATAAATAATAATTATTATACAGAGGATACATACAATCTAGAAATGCTTTAAGAACCAATCAGTCAGTCTACCTGTGGATGTTCTAATATATAAGATTTAATGGATTACGGTTAATATTAATCATAAGGGATTTTAAAAGGATTTAACTGGGCATAATTTGAGTGGTTGCGTTATTTTGGGCCGTTTCATAACATGAAGCAACTGTGAGAGGACACGTGTATTTCTGTTCCGTTTTGGAGTAATTCCTTTTAAATAGCCTAAGAAAAGTTGTCAGCTGGGGCGGAGTGATATGACCGTTGGTGAAGTGCCATCAATAAAGAAGGAACTAAAACTAATTAAGCCGATATATTTATCAAAACTTTGGCAATAACCAACGGGCATTAATTATCGAACAATTATAAATAAATAAATACCAAAATGTAAATACAAACTATATTAGTACGATCTATGTGATGACGCGCGGAGGCTTATGAAGTAAAACTGCTGTGTAAATGCACTTCGGCCACTAAAAACGAAGCCGATTTCGACAATAAGACTGTGTTGTAAAGATAAAAAGTCTCCTAAAGTATCGCAAGATGAAAAGATGAGGCCAGTCGTCAAATTAGACCTAAATTTAAACCTGTCGCGAAATTAAGATTCCATTCTCAGATTTAGAATTTCACAACCTTTGGAATGTTTAACAAAAATTGAATTATATATAGACAATCCAAAATAAATACGTCGGCAATCTTCTCTACAGCTTCGAATCCGGTAAGATCCACCCAATTATTTCCTAAATTTCACCCGAATTCGAAGGGAACCATTAAAAGACTAGATTCACGACGTACCTTTCAGTGAAGTGCTGTTTAATCAGTCAGGCCTGAACTACCAGTATTAAATATTATGCATGCATGCTTCGCGGCGGATAATATTAAATTCGATTTTTACGAGGTTTATGAAAGGGTTTGCTATTTATTGTGTGGGAAGGGCTGTGTAGTTTTACGTGGGTGGGAGTTAAATGTCGTGTTACAGTTTCGTAATAAATTTAACTGTTCTGAGTTCACCGAGCATTTGCGTATGATTTCTCGACATTAAGGAATATGTCTGGTCGCCACGGAAACCTAGCCACGGCGTGTTTTTAAATTAAATCGGAGGGTTTCATTATAATGTGCAACGACTACCAACAATTGCTGTAGACGAAAAGACAGAAAACTTAAAAAGCCTGAAATGTTTTAAAAGTACAATAAAACTTATTAGAAGTAGAATCACAAGGAACATAATTTTTTTCCAAAATAACCGGTAGACAAGTTTCTGCATTAAACAAAATGTTATCAAGAATTTACCTGTATCTCTTTATGAGTGAAGCTGAGCAATGCTGACTGATGTACTTAAATGATATTCAGATTTTTACATTATTATTATACTGTACTATATTTCACTACACTACATGTTTACGCACTTCAGATTGACAGATTAAGATTATTAAGCTTTTTTCCAAATATCTAACAAAGAAACTAGTTTCCACTTTTTTCTGGTCATTTCTTTATTAATTCAGTCCTGAATTATAGTAGTCTAGAATTAGTATGCAAACTTCAAATTAATTTTTTGTCACTATGCAGAATCCAAAAGTGATAAAACTCGCAATGGAAGGTTCTGCCATCTATTATCTATTTTTGTACCTATTTCAATAGCGAGTGAGTTAAGCCTCGTAATTACGTATTTAATCACCATTTTTTGTCACATGAAAGTACGTGTTTACATTCAGTGTTAACCTTATTTTATACAAAAGCCATTCGAATATTGAAATATGACAATTTCACGAAGAAATATGTACAGAATCAGATATTAGGTGGCAGCACCTCTTCGCGAGTTCATCACTTTTGGATTCCGCATAGCGACAAATTTTTTTCCACAACTTATTCTAGGACACTATACCTGAACTGTGTATAATAGTTCAAGAAGGTTGTAAGAGTTAAAAAACAATGACAAACAGCATGACGTCACTAATGCACCGATGGTGCGGATCTTCGTTTGAACTTCCTGTCCTTCGGCTGCTTCTCTCCCCTGCTCTTCTTTAATGGAATTTCTTATTGCTAACCATGATGTTCACTTGTTAACTGTTATCAATACAGAAATCAAGTGACTGGTTTGGTAACATTTGTGGTACTGTATAGTTCGGGCCATTACCAACCTTTTTATTTCAGGAATTGGAAAATTTAATTCTCTCTCTTTCTCTTTAAATGTTAGACATTGACACAATGAGCTTCAGCATTGCCAATTATGCAGTAGACAGTAATTTGTTGTTTACCTAACTGCTATCTAATCCACTTTTATTATTTTCTGAGAACACCAGTTAAGAGTTTTGGCAAGCTTCGTTATCGAAATGATTGTCATTGAAAATATTCCTAACTGTCCTTCTCTCGTAACAGTAGAGGGACACATATGCTGCACTATTTTCATGCAGTATGAAGCCACTTGTCCGAACAATTACATTTAATTCTCAGGCCAAATGGTAAAAGTTAGGGTGTAAAAAATACAGAGCTCTAATCTCTACATAATTTCTTCATTTTTTTCCGCATTTTTTTTTTTATAATTTCCTTAAAAATTGGTTTCCGTTTCCATGTTGGGCAGATTCTGCATTATACAAAATATATAACACTATAACGCCTATTCTAAACACCGGGACCAGAGAAATTATCCACTTTGCACAAGTTTCCGTCGTACTGACGTTCCACCTTGCACAAGTTTTTACTGTCCTCTATTATGTATAGAAACTGCAGTTGTGTTGTTCACTTTAACCTTTTTTAGCACTGGTAACTCTGCACTGCTTCATTGCCTAACCATTATTAAAAACCTTTATCTAAAGCCAATAAATTCCCTCACTCACTTACCACTAATGTTTAAAAATGGAAGTTATTACACAATCTTTCTAATTGATCGATAGAAAACAAGTAAGAATGGATAGTGTAAAATAAACAGCCCTGTGTATATGACTAGAAAACTAACAGAAATGTGATTATGTTTTCACCTAAAGTGTTGAGCCAAACTTACTGGTCGTAGATGCGCACCGTTGCAGGGATTGCACTAATGAAACCTACGAGCTTATTGCTCTTTGTCACTCTCACTCCGCAGTGCCAGTCTTTTAACCATCCAGGCGGCTGCAGTGCCCTAAAGAATAAAGACAAAAATAACAACAATATCAGTTCTGTCAAAATACTCGTTATCATTAGTAGTAATTACTAATTAGCCTAGAGAATTCAAGTTAGAAGCAACACACTTTCAATCTTAAAACAGTGCTACAGGTTAAAAGCTTGTCAATGTTCAACGAAACTCAAGATTTAAGCACGTATAATAATTCAATTAATGCAGTTTCAACGATTGCGAAAATGTGAGCGACTACCTTGTCTGAATATTTATTTTTGCAATCGTTGAAGGCATTGTGCTCACAAGAAGTGGACCTTCCCGCACTAATATCAGACATATAATTGGCTGAATATAGCACTGTTTTGCAGTAGTCTTTACNACGAAGCACCTTTAAATTTAAATTTGTGAGGTATGAGTGCTTGTAAAAACATATTTTCTGGTTAATTACATCTGCTGGTTTCATTTTCTACCCAGAAAAGTGGAGATACTGCACATTTGAGATAGAAATACACAGAAAATCATGCCATTTCGTGAATCTCATGGCGTATCAACTGGAGAAAGCTGATATGAAAAGTTAAGATCTTTTCTGATCCAGGAAATATTTCACAGCTGAGCAACTCTTAACTCTTTACAAGGCCCAAGTTTGCCCTATTTTGGAATATTATTCACACATGGGGTGGTGCCCCTAAAACCCATCTCAATCTTCTTGACTCAATTCAAAAGCGAGCTTTTCGTTTAATCGATGACCCATCCCTCGCCGGTTCTTTGCACTCTCTGTTACAGTGTCGTGCAGTATCTGGCCTTTGTCTGTTTTACCNTTATTTTCACGGTCCTGCTTCTCCCTATGTTCGTACTAGTAGGCAAAGTGTCTCGTGTTATTCTTACTAGTGTTGCAACGATACCGATTATCGGTATCGGCCGATATTAGTGTATCGGTGAGTCTTCCGATATGGAGATATATCGGTGAAAATATATCGG
>KZ870339.1:35267-45715 GCA_003456935.1 Machilis hrabei | reverse complement strand
CGTCTTTCAGGCGAAGCCTGAAAGACGTAATAGCGAATTTAATTTTCCGTATTACGAGTATACAGTTTTTTTTACAGAAATACACAGCGTTTCTAAATCCTTCATCTAGTGGTAATAATAATAATAGTACATATTAAAGTAATATTTAAATATGTTGGCNCTTTATTAAGTTACCAATCAGAGCAATGTTGTTTCGGGAGCTCCAATCATCTGTGTTTGATGTGAAAGAAAAGAGAGCATGTTTCCACATTTACCTAGACAACCTCACCTTCAGATATTTAATAACACTAACGAAGGTGCTATCGCTTCTGTTGTTAATCTTACTTTCTTTTGTCAGCGATAGAACAGTAAGTTCAGTGAAAATGTGCAGGGCAATTTACTTCCCGAAAAAACACAATATTCCAAACTGCTAGCGTGATGTTAATACGAAACTGATAGCTCACGATCTAATTAATTCTTTATGAGTTTTTCACGACCAAGCATTTTAAATATATTATTCTTTTCTGAAATCTCACATTTTACTCGAGACCAGGTGCTCTCAATCAACACTGGAGTTATCCTTTTTTAGACTTAACCCATTTTATACTGTATGTAAAACTGTTGCATACTTATCAGTACTTAGAATGAGTAGGCATTACTGTGAAGGCCTGAGTCAAAGCTGAACATCATTTAAAGCTTCACCATCCCAATCACCACCATGCTTGATGTTTACTATAGATATGACTCAACTGCTTGTGGGATATACTCTAATTTTATTACCACTAATTACATACGTGTATTAAATGTGATATTCAAATAGGAGCCAGTTGTATTTAGTAACCCATATTNATCTCAAGTACTTGCTATAGTGTATTATACACTCTTCGAGTTATTAATGAGCCTATCCCCAAAACTTTACAAGGCAACGATAAACATATAAAACCATTTTTATATATATATAATATGATTCTAAACAATAGTATTGAATGATATTTTCGTAGCATCTAATATATTGTAAAATACACTTTCAATATCGGGTTCTGATTTGCTGATTGGATTTCGTGTTGATTCATTAATCAGTATATTAGGAGTTTGACGTTGCTTTCAAATATTGTACACTAATTGAAGACAATAACCATTTTCTTCTTGTTGGTTTGGACTAAAATCAACTAATCAGTGAGGATACATAATAAATCACCATTATGGCTTTATATGAATAAGTGAAAAAGAAAAATCATTATATTTAATATATCTACCTGTACTGAAGAGAGCATAGCCTACCTCAAGTTTTTCGTCAATGTGTGATACATATATGGCATAAAAAGCAACACATATATGACTCTCTTAGTTTTTCTTCCAACCATTGCACTAAATAAAACAACATGCTTTAGAGCACCTAGTTTTGAAAACCTGTTGACGTTGAGTAAAACACTTCTTAATGTTAGAGACTATTTATTTTGTACACCACAAAAAATAAAATTTGTGTATCCATTACATTAAATTTTAAAGACTTGGGCTGAATCTATATGTATTATTGTCTTAACAAGCTTTAATTTTGTTGTTTATTTTAATGGAAACGTGTATATAAGATTAATTATCAAAAAATCCAAACAACTGATTATTTTTTCTTTTCCTTTTTAAACATACTTTTAGTGAATTAAACTATGAAAACAGATATTATAGTACATAAAATTGAAGCTAAAATTTAGTTTATATCCCCATTAGAACACCAAGTTTTTAAATATTAGAATCCAGACGAGAAAAATATAATTGACATCGAAATAAAAACCGGCGCAAAAAGACCGTTTTGGTGTCTACGCGCTGTTAAACGCCACATCTCATCAAACTTATATAAAAACATTTTAAATCGAAATTTTGGCGTTCTCAGATACATATTTTAAATTATAGATGCCTAAACTAATAAGAAATTATATCAAGCTCAGTGGGAATCGAGATCAGGACCTTTGACACCCAGTGGTAGTCGAGGCCAAAGTTGAACAACTGACGTAAGCCATGAAAATTCGTCAACATGAGCTGGAGAATGAGTTCCAAAGGTCCTGGATTTGATTCCCGTGAAGGGTGATACAATTTTTCAGTAAAATCACAATTATTTCAGTTAAGAACATTTTTAGTTTTGATGTTCTTCCCATCTTAGTCTAAATATATTTCGTGGAGCCTTCAACACTGTAAACAAGTGGTTAAGTTGTATTCCCATGTTGTGTCTCACTATTTAATTTTTAACTCCTTTTGGCAAACTGTAAATGTAATTTTAGCTATGTCTTGTGTTATCGCTCATTTTTACGATGTGTAGCAGAAATCCATGGACTGGTACAGACACTACTGCCAATTCGACCATCATTTCCATCATGAACAGAAAACCGAAAACATTAATTTAGATGTGTACATGTCTTCATAGTAAGTTTAATGGAAATTAGTTAAAAGGTACAGGTGATTTGAAAATTCGATGGAATTTTATATCACGAATAAAAATTAAAATTTACTATAGAGGTCATTCACATAAAGTTTTAAGGAAATAGTTTTGGGGTACAGGGGTAGCTTTGCAAATTATGCCAAAACTGTTAACATTAAAAAAGTGTTCGACAAATTTAGGCTACATACTTAAAATATTCACATATTATAGAAAGGATGAAACTCCCGAAGTTTGGTCAAAATTAGTTTAATAGCTTAGGCTCTTACATACGGTCACATACAGAGGAAGAGGTGGACGTATGGCTGACCTGACTGACATAACCTACACAGAATGCTTCTTTGTATTTACGCAGTATGAAAAAAGTGTATAAATGGCCTAACGAAATCCGTCTTTCTGTCAGCAATTTTCTTATTCTCAACATTCGGTATAGTCTTATCATAAGTTTATTTACTGCGAACAAAAAATCAAGTCCCTGTAATACGTACAATACCTTTTTAAATAATGTGTTGATAATGTTAGGGATGTTTGGATAAAATATTAGTAATATCCCTTTTTCTTACTTGTAAAGCTGACATATATCATAAATCGTCAGAAAATTTACTTTAAGTTCTTTAGGACACACTTTTATAGGATAGACGAAGACGTGATAAGCTAATAAACAGTTAGTGATTTTTCACTATGTTTAATCTGTAATATTGTTATTTTATGTGTAAGTAATGGCATTATTGCAGCGAATAATGGTAATTGATTTAAAAAATTTATAAATTAATAACTATTATCTTTAAAATCTTAGCACATGTTTCACTTAATTTTAGACAACAGTTAACCTTATTAAGTTCAACACAGCATAGCAGCAAAATTCACATACTACTCGTATATTTTGAATATCAGACTACGTTTCACATTGACAGGTGTAGAATAAAGTTCATATTTTTCTAGGCATCCTTCTTGAATTTACCATACCATTTACAAAAATCTCTTTGTGTTTCTCTATCTCTTAAGGATTTTACACATTCTGAAGAAAATTGGAACAGCTATTGAGATAAAAAGCATTTTATCATTAACAACAATAGTTCGAAGTTTTGTTAACATTCCACCTTCTCTGATATCTCTTTTATAACTCCTCTACATCCTTGTTCAATCTCTCATCATGAATATTTACGGTAATGTTGAAGTCTAATTTCCGGTATTTGTGATGTAATAAAAAACAAATGTTAATCCTTCAGCTATATTATTTTCTACGAAGTTTTATATCATGTCTGGATAGCTGTCGAGTGGTGTAAATCGTCATAGTACAGTACAGTACGTTTGCATTTTTAATAGATACATAAACGAATATGAGTGTATTGAGAAAAACCTAAGCATGATAGGCCAAAGTGAAAATCATTTCTGAATGTAGTTGGCACGAATTACTAACGTTCATAACTTTCTTAGGTTATACATAAGGTGTTGTAAAATCTACTCCTGAATTACACTTAATTTTTTCTTTGTTTTCCTGTTGTTAGAAAAAATACAAATGCTAAAAGGTCAACACTTATCATCACAGTAACATAATACTACGTGATCTAAATGTTTATTGTTAGTCTTATTACAGGATTTTATGAAAGAATCACATGTTGTTTTCTTTGATTTTGCAAATTTTGTGTGGGGTATCCTTCAATGAATTATTATTTATATGGCATCAAGGTATGCAAGAAAATCGAACAAAAAATTACATTAAATAAAATCTACGTATGCAATAAATAGAACAACGTTTCCTCAACTTTGGATTACTATGTTTTTGTCGTTAAGAACAAATCAAAATACACATAAAGCTGTTTAGGTTTCATTTGCCTTAAAATAAATAAATATTTTATACGTTGGTATCTAGGTTATTAAAGAGCATTTATTATCACAGATANTATAGAAAATATGATATGCACACAAGAAGGCCAGAAACTATAATTTTTAATTATATCACACTAATTTATTTCACAACATTAACGTTATATTGAATTCTTTTTAAATATATATCAATATTAAATATTTTTAGGTATTCATAACATATAAAAGTAATAGATATTCCACCAATATTAATATTTATAACACATTTTTATTTAGAGAAACAAAAAACAAAATTACACCGTCAGGTATATTTAGCTTATACCGAAATAAATATATTATAATATTGTAACTTATTTTTCTTATTCCCTTTAACATAATGATACGATATGGCCATAACTAGCAGTGCGGGAAGTATATTATCTATTAATTATTAAAAAAAAAATACGCTGGATTTGTATATTTTCTTATTTAAACTTGAAAGTAAGACATAAAACCAAGGAAATACCAATGAGAACCATAATACATATGTTCATCGTATGTGTAATGTTTAGTGTTTGAACTTAAACGTTGCAAACCTAATCCAAACCCATCAACAATTTGTGTAGGGTAATTTAATGTGATTTTATTGTAAATAAATTTACACTATCGTCATATTAAGTGACATATGTATTTTAACAATTAATTATAAATGCATGTGTCCGCAAAAGTAAATGTATATACGAATATTATGACATATTATGTTTCCATCTAAAATTCTATTATACCTTTGTTAGAAGAGTATTCTCAAATAAATTTAATTACTAACCAAAATATAAAATAATATTCGGAAACCACAATGGTTTTTGTAAAATATTATGTGTATTGTAAAACAGTTTGCTTTTATTTAAATAATTATTTAAACTACCAGAATACAAAGAAAATACCTTTGAAAATTATTAACTTTTTCGTCCAGTACAATAATTTTGTCAGTCAGAAAAACAACAACAGTGTACTAATCGCTTACCAAGAACATGTTGAGGAAGCTAGCAGAACAATTAATAAGCCAGGGTTTAATTTTTTGTACTACTGGCTGTTAGATTTTATTGCTTTAAATTAGCCATATGACCTTATGGAAAATGTTGTGGTTATAAAAGTTTGTATCTTAAGTCAGAGCTGAGAAAAATCCATTCCTTTTCATGGCTTTTCTGTTCTGGAATTTTGAAACAGTCTTCGAACTTGGACAACTATGGGGAAACTGAACAAAAATTCAGAATGGAATAAATGTGTATGGATACTGTACAGGAAGACATTAAAATGGATTGGAAATGATTAGGCTAAAAAAACTAAATCTTGGGAATGGCATGGAGAGGAGTAAAGTTAGAAATTCAAATTTGGAATGGCGATATTTATACTGCAGATTAAACAAAAATGTAATTTCGATCGTAGCTTGCTAGGAAATGTTTGATAACATATAAAACAATGAAAATAGTTAATTAGTCATGACATATAATTTTGATATTTTTCAAAACCTTCTACAACTTAAACCAACCTTGGTCAAGTATATATATTAGTGGTGGGTCGAAGGTTCGTCTGTCAAACTTTTTGGTAAGTTCGGTTCGGGTTCGCGAATTTTTGTGAACCCGGGTTCAAATTTTAAAATTTTACAAAGGAACTTTTTGTTAGTGGTGGGTCGAAGGTTCGTCTGTCGAACCGAACCGAACCCCACCCCAAGGGTTCGGTTCGGGTTCGAAAGTCGAACTTTTTGGTAAGTTCGTTTCGGGTTCGGTTCGGATGCAAAAACTAGGGTTCGACCCACCCCTAATATATATCTATTAAGGATAAAGTTAGCAAAATCCATAATTCTTTACTACACAAAGAATTAGTAGGCTAATGAGTATTTATAATGCCTTTTATTACACTTAAAAATGATTAAATTAATACCAAATAACAATAAAATATTTTTCGGACAGCCCCAAGATTCACCACACAGACTGTTTGCTCAGTAGTGCTTGACAATATTTACAAAATGTAGTTGTCTCTATTGGTTTTTGAAATGATGAAGTATTTTTGCGTCCCATCTAATTATTTTGTGTCATTAAGAACTGCCAATAAGTGTTATTCATATTTATGCTTTTGGTACAGATAATATATGAAAGATCACTAACAAATAACATGCAAAAATATAGGTAGGAATCTAACCTACAAACTCTTTATACAAAACCCAGTATGCTGAGTTATTAGCCGTCTCTTCTTTAAGAAAATGGTTTATTTGGTTTTGTATAAGAGGAATGTTTATACTTATACTAATAATACGCAGTCTTGTACCTAAGATTATCGAGTATGTGATACGGGTGATAACAAGCCTAGAGATCTGTTGTCGTTCTTGAATATAAGGTGCATCATTTATGTACTTTGGATATTCTACTCATAGAGATATAATGGAGATTTTTATAACGGATAAAATATTAAACTATATTCTCCCAAACGAGAGAGATAATATTATTTTTATTGTGTAATTTGTATCTAGAGAAGCTGCTCGGAATGTCTGTTTCAATATCTTATTCCACACAGTGCAACATTTTTGGGCCAGCATAAGTAGTGTTAATATAGTTTACTGTGAGTGGTGCATGGTTAATGAACTAAATGTTTTTCTAGGTAGTGTTACTAACCTAACCTAGTTCAATATAACGTTTATTCTTGTACTTAAGTCCATTTATATTTTTTTAAATGTCTTTACAGTAGTTGTCTATACTAGGATAACTACAAAAGTAATGAGACTAAATTAAAAAAGAGTTCTCTCACAGAAATTTCAAAGTTCAACCATTATATTCATTATTGAAATGGTGATTTGAACGCCTGTTTAAATATTATCTGACTGCAAGTGTTAATGAGTTAATGATTAGTCTCAGAAAATATAAAATGTATTTNAGTGGAAGCTACGATGCGTATGGCTCAAATATCAACTTTCCTTCAGATGAACTGTATGTTCAAAGCTGGCATTCATAACTGTTATACTGTATGTAATTCATGATAAAATGACAATGACTAAATGACCTCTGGCTACATTTGGATCACATATACGCATTAAACACGTAGTACGGCTATAGTTGCAAGTAGGCGGAATAGCAAGTTCAAACTTGCATAAATTCAGTGGTGACATCGTTAGCCTCCGTATTTTGAAAATATTTATCATATGTGCAGTACATTGAATAAATACCAAACATTTTTATTTCGTTGCTTAAAAAACCCAGCAATATAAATTATTAGGCTAATATACTTTGCCTATCAAACAAAAATCCTATTAACTTATGTCTTTTAAATATGTAATCTTTTTCAAAGGGGGAAAGCATAGAGTATAAGAATAACACAATGGGCAAAGTTAAAAAAATCAAAGGGTTGTGTGTGTGACAAAGTATACGGAGAAGATTGGTACAGTTAGTTCATAAAACTGGGCTATTAAAAAACTTCCAGTTCCACATGTTATATGAAAAAAAAAATCACGTAAATAAAATACATATTAGATTGCGGGAAAAATTGCTTGCAAACTGTGTTTCACAATCTAAATATGGTCATTGTGGGATTAATGGGAAACTCATCAAATACCTAAACGATATTTGAGATCGTTCCATAAGGTGTATGTGTGGATAAACGGATGTTAAGGTCAATGAAAATCTGTATAATAGTTTTTGAAGATGCCCTAAAATCTTGTTAAACATATTTTTAGGTTTATCTAATGTCTTGTTGTGGCTATTTAAGAAACATTTTTCTAAACAAATGTAGGATGGAAATGGATTACTTTTTCCCATTGTCATTTGACCGTTTATGTTCTTCAAAGACACAAAATGTTTCCTACTCTTGACTTTAAAATATATATTTTATTTTGTGTATCATTTAATTTGTTTAAATATATTGTTGCAAAACCTCAAATTCTTGTAGCAGTACTGCATTATGTACAACGTATTTTTTGGATATTTCATATGTAGCTCTCTTTTTCGCAATTTCTTGTATTTGTAATCGTCTAATGAAGTTGTGTAAAACGGTTGAAGTTTTTCACGATGTTGTCACAACATTCAGAAAGCATCAGATCCATCTTACGCAACTTCATAAGAACAGCGAAAGTAGAAAAATTGAGGAATTAGAAGTTGGTATACAAATTATTTATGAAACTTTTAATTATGAAATTTATAATTTTAAATAGCTATTTGAGATAGAAAATATTTATTTTATCTGATAGTTGTCAAAATATAATTTTCGTTCAAAATATTTTTTAATGAAAAATAAGCTGACAATCCTTCTCATTGTAACAATAACACGTGTTTTGGGTTTCAATCATAAACTAAAATTATTTGTGTGAATTAATAAGAAGAAACTACAACCTGCATCAACTCTTTAGTTATAATGGACAACATAACATCAGATGAATTTAAATAAGACAGTCTTAGCTAAAGTTTCAAGATGGTGAAATCTGGAATGATTTGGAACGTATAGGTTATTTAATGTGGCTACAATGAAATATGAATATACGATCGAATATATAAACAACAAAATATAACGCCAAGTCAGTTCTAATTTGAGAAATTTACATAATTATGTTACGTGTTGTTTGCACGTTGTAAAATATATAATATCTTCATATTCTGCAAGGACTAACGCTTACCAGTTATTCAGATGTTCTACCAAAACACGAATATACACTGGCCTAATGTAAACCTGTTTATATTCTGGTGTAGGAATAATCCTATCAAGCAACTAGTTAATCACCCAGTCACACTTTGCATGGCTTAAAATACACTACAAAACTATGTTGCTTAGGAAAAAAAAAAATAAACAAGTTAAAAAATGCGTTCCAATCTATCGACCTATGTAGTCCATCAGGACAAGATAAATTTGATTCTTATAAAAACACAGTTAGTTTCAAGACATTTATTTTCAATACACTGATAGGATCATAGTTTTACTAAGCACTACGGTGTAAATGTCTGCTATTTTAAGTGAAATACCTTTCATTTGTTTTCAATGATTGGTGTGTAAAATAGGTAGTTATTTTCATATCTGATTTCCGTTTTTATTTTTGTACATCTTCACTGTACCGAAAGTACGTATACAGCTAATTGTAAAGCAAACATTTAATTGAATCATATTTATGATCAGTTTTTTTACTCTATAAATAGATAGCAAACCATTTTTATGATGAAACATGTTTAAATTATTTTTCTAATAAAATATACCTCCCTCAGCGAGTATCGAACACAAAACCTGTGGAACCTATGTTGGCAATCTTTTACGCCTTGGACCTCTCGGCCGTCTCAAATGGCCAAAATTCTGGCCTCGATTACCGGTATCTAAGGAGCTGCCAACATGAACTTGATCTTCGAGACTTGATATTGATAGTTTATAAGAAAGTAGTAACACATTTTGTACTTCAATAACTAAATAGCTAAAAGTATCAAGTTCCTGTTAGCAGCTCCTTAGATACCGGTAGTCGAGGTCAGAATGTGTCTGTTTGAGACAGCCGAGAGGTCTAAGGTGTTAAAGATCGCCAACATGAGCTAGAAAATAGGTTCCACAAGTACTGGGTTCGATACCCGCCGAGTGTGATACATTTGCTCAGTAAAATTTAAACATATTTCATTTAAATAGTTGTCTGAGAATTAAATTTCAATTTAACATTTTTTATGATGTTTTGTTTACGAACTTGCAGTGAGGTTATTCAGTGATTTTATTGTTTTAATTAGCATTGATAATTTGTGATACACATGTTGGCTATTTAGAATATATTACGAACTTTATTTTATGTTTCGGTGTAGGACGATTAGAAGTTAAATATGGCTATTAGGCTGGTAACTTTTGAAGTTTCAGTCGTGAGGGAGATGAGAAAATAGTTATTTATTTTCTTAAACACTGATGCTGTATTTTAACTTTAATCAGTTTATCTAAAAGCCTTATTTTTTCCTGAAAAGCAGTTAATCGGTGATATGTTTCGAAATTGGATTTATAAAATTTATATTATCGTTTTATTGCCTCGGCAATGAATATTTTCTTACATAGTGTCCTATTAGTGCTCTTGTGTTAAGAAGATTATGATGATGATGATGTGTAGTGTTTAACGTCCTATCGACACCTGATGGATTACACTGGTCTGCATGAAAATCGGCCCTGACACCATTCCTGCAGATTCTTATGTAAAATGACCTCCTGAATCCGAATATGACCCCCGTTTTCCCCCATCACCCAC
>KZ870339.1:23148-33207 GCA_003456935.1 Machilis hrabei | reverse complement strand
AGGTCGTGGGTTCGAATCCCGCGTAAGACATGGATGTTTGTGCTGTCCTAAGTGTGCACTTGTGTTGGCCTAAGTCTGAGAACTCACTTGTGTTGTCCTAAGTGTGTGCACTTAATGTCTGAACAAAAAGTGGCCATAATCGTTAGTTGATAAGGCACCAGATGTAATGCCCGCAGGTGGTTCCTGGTGCACTAACACTAAAAAAAAAAACAATAATAAAAAAACTTACGATGCAGAGAACGTTGTAATGATTCAAAATAATTTTGCCAACAACTTTTATTTTAGATAAAGCATCAGCTACAGTTTAGAAGTCTGGTAGATAAATGCTATACACAGTAAAGTGGAGAAAAAACATTTCCAAATATGTAAGAAGATGCGCAGTAAAACATCAACAAAAAAACAAAACAGGTACGTGATATAATAGCAAAAGCTGACTCAAAATAATTGTTGAGAAATCGGTTTTGTAGGTCTAAAATAAAGCAAGTCATTATTGTTATTTTATTCCACAGACTTACTTACAAGCATTATCTCGTTTGAGAATTCCTATAAATGGTCGTTTCTAAGTTTATGTTTTTGACAATTAGCTACTTAATGTAAATATAAAGTATACAGCTATAATAAAGATGCAAAGCCTGCGATAACTGGGCATAGTAGAAAAAATAGGTGTTTTATGAATAACAATATACACATAAGAGTATTATTTTTGGAGATTATTAATAATCGCATGGGATGTTAAATGGAGCTTATTATAGAAGTTGTCACGTCTATCAGGTCTCTAACTACGTGATAGTCCTGAGTAAAGGTAAGGTACGTGTTATTATTTACTTGAATATAATCTTGTGTGTACTCTGAATTTGGATTATACCATTATTTTTGAAAACCATAGTAACGTATACATTTTTTGTGTCCCTGATACTGTTGCGTATAGGCCTACATATGTTTATTGTTCTTTACTTGTATGAGTATACAGAAATAGCATGATAAAAATCAGAAACATATATTTTGAAAAATAAATTACTCCACGCAGATGTATTGTTAAGGACATGGTTTGAGGCGTTTGACCGTTTCTTCGTTTACTGTTAAGCACAGGTGAAAAGTGTTGTAATGCGCATACTAAGTTTCGTAATTTCCTTATATTTANAAGGGGCTTCGTTGTGTCAAAGGGTTTACAACAGAACTGACGCTTTCTTATCTTANATTTGTTCACTGTAATCTCATTACATTTTTTTCCATTCTTATAGAGCTCAAAACCATACTTCAAATTATGCTTGCAAGTATTTTATATGGTAGAATAATTATCATGACGATAAATGTCTGTAGAATATAATTACAAAATAAAGATATATTCTATAGTCATTAGTGTTTATAATTCTAAAATGTGTGAAATGAAACAAAGTATACATGTCTTCTTTGAATTGAAACCTTTGCTAAGGAGACAGAAAACATTTTTTTATTTAACTGCAATTTGAAGCTTAAACGAGACCAAATATCTCTAGTTGGTTTTTTTAGGCAACAAAAAATAACCCAAGCAGTGTTCAAGCACTCAGATTATCGTAGCAATAGATCCACCTGAGGACTTTCTATATTATCAAAAAGTGTAGGCTACTAGTTATTGTGAAGATTTTTATATGATAAGTGACTTAGACATATACCTCTCAGAACCAGAAATATTTAATGGATACTTTTACGGTTAGGTTTTGTACTTTTGCTTTAATGTAAAACTTAAATTAATTTTTTTCGTATTAATTATTTCCTGTTAACGAGCGTAATGGCAAGCAATTCAGTATATTTATAAGAAAATGTATTAATTATTTGAGCTGTAGCTTTTTTTACTAATCTGAAAAATTAAATTTTGGTTTTACAAATTCTTTATTGTACTTTTCTATTTTTAATTCAAACCCCACCAAAACACTTTTTTTTAATTCACATTTTTAAAATTAAAATACTTATGTTAAGACAGGTCTAAGATATTTTCAAGCAGAATCTTGCAGAAAGAAACTAAGCGTACACCGTTTTCAAATTTCCAAATAAACATGAATGAAACATGTGAGTTATGACACATAAAATTTGACATAAAAAGCAAAATAATTGTATAATAGCATTTCCCCGTATTCGGCCCCGCCCATGAGGAATAAAGGGCGTGGTTTGCTCCTCCTGTCAGAGTGTAAACACATGGGAGGTTTCGTCATCACACGTGTCACACATGATATTGACAGGTGTGAAACACATACACACGTACAGTGCTTCATACAACTGACTGTACGGTCGTNTAGGGCAGGTACTAATATCGTAAATAATCTAAGTTCTTGTAAGTAACTTTTGTGCAAAAAATAGTTATGAAGAAATTGTAATTTAATATATACTTATTTGGCTAAAGTATCTAATTTTTATCAGCTCAAAATTAAAAACAATTTGGCACGTTGTTATGGGGTTCTGATTAAATTTAAGAGCTATAGGGCATATGGAGTTCTTACCCATTCTAATATAAGTACTTTATAGCTGGCAAACATTATTAACATTGCCATAGTATAAGTCGTATGCCTCATTTACTTTAGGAGAGGTTCTAAATACATGCATCGCGTTTTTTTAGAACTCAAAAGATATTTAAGCTTTAGTTGCATCTTTCGTAAGAACTTCATGTATAAATAGTTATATCCAGACATTTTTTACAATTTTGTATTAATTATTTTGAGCAGTACTAACAACAATTATATACAAAACACACGACTGTTTGTTTACCAATTGTTCAAATTGTAAGCTATTTTCAGATTGTTGTTCGTTGTTTTGGGATGCTAAGCTATGTTTTAAGTTAAATATTTACCGATATTTCAGCCATACCACAACGAGCATCATCATATGGTAGAAAAGTTGTAAATATTAAACGTAAAACACGGCATAACATCACCAGACTAAACAACAATGTAACTACGGCCGTTAAAGCTTACGACTCAACAACAATGCAAACAACGGCCGTTAAAGATTAAGACTGAAGCTAAATGTAGTTTATTCTGTGTACAGAAACTTTGATAATGGTTAAGATTAAGTGGTTAATGCACCACGTATTGTTTTAGTACCAATTGGGCTTGGAATTAATGGTATTGCACTTGTGACGTTGTTATATTAATGATTGTTTTAATTTTACTTGTAAATACTGTTACTTTCATTTGGAATTGATCTCAGGACATATGGAATCCATTCTTCAGCTCATGGTGATGATTTTCAACTCCTTAAACTACTCGGCTGACTTAGACAAGCAAATTTCTGATCTCAGTTAACAGAATACAAGGTGCTGTCAACGTGAAATAGATCTTATGTAGTTATTAAATATATATGGTTCATTATGGCTTACTAGAATTAAAAAAAACATCAACAATTTAACTAGAGGCTGTAAAATATGTTTACATCAAATAGCTGCAGTCTTGCCCTAGGGTGATGGTCAGTGCGTTGGACTGTAGATCGGTATGTTAATGGTTCGATTCCTGGGTGACATTTGGATATGTTTTATTGTTAATGCATTTCCACTACATTTAATTCATCCTAAAATGCATCACCTGGTGTCAAAACGATGTAAAACAATACATTGTCTCTGCTATGATCACTCTATGATCCTTTCCATGCATATTTGCTTAATGATTTGTATTTACATGTAATGTAGTTAATGATTATACGAAAAATTAGTTACTGTTAATGAACGGTGCTAGAAAATTAAAGGTAGTGATCTTTCATGGAATTCACACGTAAGTTACGTTGTAGAAAAATCGCTACGTAGTCTTCGTTTTGCCCAGAGAATATTGTATCGATATCCACAGTANGTTAAGCNAATTGCATATAACACATTGGTGCTTCCAANTATCCAATACTGTAGTTGTGTTTGGGACCCGTATGAGGTTGGATTGCAAAATCTTTTTCAGTCGGTTCAGCGTAAGGCGGCTAGATTTGTTTTGGGTCGTTATGGTAGGACAGATAGCGTAACGGAGATGTTAGGCAAGTTGGGCTGGGAATCTCTTAATGTGAAGCGTGAAAAAAGCAGAATTAAGAGCTTGGAGCAACTAAACTCCACGCAGTCGCAGTTAAATGTAAGCAAGGTTTTAAAACCTGCAACATATATTGGTAGGCGCGATCGGGAAGATAAGTTAAGGGAAATCAGCTGTAAATCTAATGCGTATTTTTGGTAATTGTTTCCGAGGTCGATTCGAGATTGGAACCGTTTAGGACGTGAATAATAACTTGTGGTGCCTCGTGCACCCCCTGCCAAGTACCTTACCGGTTGATTGCAGGGTATGATGTAGATGTAGATGAAAGAACTGAGTTAGACGATACAAGGAGGCTAAGTTAAAAATAAAGATTTATTGTGTGAAGACGCCTGCTAAAAGACGAGTGTTGACTGAAGTTGAAGTTTTGTTTTGAGAGAAATACAAGTTTCTAAGAAATGCCCTGTCACGCATAGCCTCACCATTTGAGAAAAAGTGTAGGATCTGTTTTAATTAAAGAAATGAAACATATACCTGTTTTCACAGAGTAATACATCTTTTCGTAATGTAAACTGTATTGAATAGTTCATGTCTAGAATAGATAGTAAAAAACGTAATTTATTATTAATGAAGATATTTTTATCGTCTTTGTTGAAGTTTCGGGCATAAGTATGTCCTTTTTAACCATTCACCCGTATCAAAACAAAGCTAAAAGCATAGATACAAATCGGTACTATTCTGGAACACATTACGTTAATGGTGCCAAGTTCCAATTGTACTTTTGGCCTTAGTTGTTAGTACAGCTGTAATGTTGAAACGGTCATAATTAAGTACAAAATAAATCACAGTAAAATGGCTAGAAGATACAACATTGTTTTTAGCATGCATAAATATGACTGTAAACTTTCAATGTTCACATTTATGTATTGAATTAACTAAAACCACGTTGTATATATGTTAGATTATCTTATTGTTCATCAAGTTATATCATATTAACTAGAATTATCAGAGGAAGAAGTAGTGTTTGACTAGATAATGAACAGGAGATGAAAATCATTAGTAACGAAATATATACTAAATAACTGTAAGTACGTATTAACTTGCTTATCGGTTAATACATTTACACGTATTATGCTTGAAACTATATTTGGATTTTTTTACCATGCATTCATGTAGGCTTGTGTCAGCAGTATTTAATTTACACACATTGTAAGTAAATCCTATTATCTTATTGTACGTATGCATGTCTTTAATGTAAATCCACGTGTCTTGTCATCAAGGTATGCGAGAAAATATACTAAAATATGCCACCAACCCTTGAATTTAGAAACATTGCAAATCGTACTAAATTTAAATCTGAGTACGTGTGTATGTTATATACGTAATATCAGACAGCATTGGAATGTAAGTACTACCAATATCTAGTTATAGAATATTTGAAAATAATATCTTCTTTTAATACAAATTTGAAATAGTCCTATNTTTATAATGTATATAGACAAACTAAAAGGTTAAGATTCCATCGTCTTATAGAAAATGAAGTTTGTTTTGCCAATGTTGATGGAATAAAATTTAGATATATTCATTTTACCTTGAACAAGATAAGCTCTATTTGCTAAACAAAGAATGTTATAATGTAGGGATACGAAATTATGTTACTCAGCTCGAGGGTGAGATCCACACGTGAACACAATGAAAAAAATGGATGTGAACATAGGTCTGTAAATGCTTTGTTTCCGAGCTGCAAGCCCTTTTAAATTTCCAAAAAGTGTATGAGAATTCATTTATCACACTCAATATCGTTGGAAATAGTTGAGATTACAAAATAGGTAAAAACACGTAGCCATTAAAATCAAAGCAATTTAACAAAAACTCTAACAGTCAAATGAGTGTACGTACATTATTAGATTATTGTAAAGTTTTTTGAAGCAAATCACTAACAACGACGGAGAGTAGTTACGGTTTTATTACCTTTAGCCTTTTGTTACTGCCGCTGTGATCACTTCTTCAACTTATTTTCCATGCCATTGTTTTCAGTTTTAAACGGTCTTTCAAATGACGCATCACACAATGTATGGTACCATTTAAAATATTTAAGTTGATAGGCCTCCTAGGCCTATGGCAGGCTCAATCANATCACACAATGTATGGTACCATTTAAAATATTTAAGTTGATAGGCCTCCTAGGCCTATGGCAGGCTCAATCAGTTGACTGTTAGGTTTTTGATAAATTGATTTGTTTTTAATGGTTACGTGTTTTACCTATTTTGTAATCTCATCTGTCTCCAACGATATTCTCATACACTTTTTGGTAATATAAAAGGGCTTGCAGCTCGGTAACAAAGCATTTACATACCTATGTTCACATACATTTTGTTCATTGTTTTCACGTGTGGATCTCACCCTCGAGCTGTGTAACATCATTTCGTATACACCCTGTATAGGTTGTGCCATCGGAGATGCATATTTTAAAATTTTTTAAATACAAATGTGTAATGCCATAGTCAACCTCATAGTGCACAATAGGTAATATTTGATAAGCAGCATTTATACTGAAATTTGTAATGTTAAAGATTTTAGGACATTATTTTATATCGTTGTCTACCTAACGTAGTAAAAAAATAATTGNTAAGGGTCTCTTGCTCTACGTTATAAAATAGTTTTTAAAAGGGTGCAAAAAGAAAAAGGTATAAACACTACAATACCAAAAGTACATAGTGTACTGGAGAACTCTATTTTATTGGTATTACAAAATAATAACTTGGATAGAGTTAATTGTAACACTACGCACAAACGTTTTCACAATGAATTCCTTGAGTTGTAGTTAAGTAAGGAAATAGTATACAGTATATAAGCGAACATTGAAGCTAGAAAATACATTAAGGTATTGATACCGCCCTTTTCAAGTTAAAGGACACCAAGAAACATTAACACATTTGTAATTTCTTCATTAAAATTTCACCTGGAACATTTAATTTTATCAGCTAATTAGAAAAAAACAAATTAGGCCATATAAGAACGTGTCACATTTTGATACTGCATACTGGAAAATATTCTGACAACGTTTTATCATATTTATCTGAAACATTAATGTATTGAAAACTGTTTAATTATTAATCGGTTATTGAGCTAACACAAAAAAATAGTTTTTATATTGCTCAATCAGAACATATGGAGGAGTTTTTGAGACACTTTTTGTTAAGAAATTAAAATATAACTATTTATTTTATAAATACCTAAATATTAACAGAAACGACTACGAATATTTTATTAGTGATTTTAAAGAGCTGTATTGAACACTAGCTTATATTACAGTTGAAGGCCAAATTTAGTAGAGTTTATAGAAAAATTTGTAGAAACAGGACAATACCGTTAAGATTAAGACAATTTTACATGAAGTATTTGTTGCAAGAAAAATATGTAGTTGGTCATGGTTACCCGTGTANGTTTTGTAGATTTATTAAAACATTGTGAATTAAATTTAAAAACTGCACTTATTTTGCACCTTCCATAAATATTTTCATCGTTTTAATACAATCACAACGAAAATGATTGTGTTACTGCTTGCTTCAACAATTTTAGCAGAGCTCTAATTAAAGAACTTACCATGAAATGAAGTGTCCC
The DNA here is from genome assembly GCA_003456935.1 of Machilis hrabei. Lineage (NCBI taxonomy): Eukaryota > Metazoa > Arthropoda > Insecta > Archaeognatha > Machilidae > Machilis > Machilis hrabei. Next base: position 25,612 of record KZ870339.1, on the reverse strand, counting down.
AATGCTTTTACTAATACAGTGTACTTATAAAAATAAGCTGTTTGAAACACGAACTTTTTCTAGAAATTAATATAATTTTTTTTAAAGTACATGTTCTACACACTTAAATAATATTCAATAAAAATAGTTTGTGGTTAAAAAAGAAAACCAAAGCGAAAAGACAGTAATAAAGTATGTATTCTAAACCTATTTACCCAACAGAAATCACAAATGAACTATAAACAGTTGGACTAACATTTCATTAAACAAATCGTAAAATAATATATTTCACGGCATATTTGTGTTTGCTGAAATGGTACCCGTGTCTGTTAGGACACAGTCCTATACTCTAAGGTTTTTAGGGTGTTTTTATACTTGAAGTTTGGCTATCTAAATTGGAGAAAGGTACAGTATTTACATGTACTCAAGGTAGGTCGCTAAATAATTATACTTTAGAAAGCGTTAGGAGAGCAAGACAATTCTGTGGCTTATACAGTACTTGTATAGATAAAACTGTGGGGTATGAGAACATCATAATACATTTACAATACTAGTGCCAATGGGAGCACTGAGAATGTCGGGGGTCTAATAAAGTTGGAAGGCCTAACATTATTAGTGNCAGTAGAATAACAGGAAACAGGGTGAAGTAAGAAAATTGAAAGTTTTTTTATTATATTCGTTACTGTATGTCTACATGAAAAAGTTATGAGACTTACAGTGAAGTCGTATCACTAGAACTACACCCCTTTTTGCTATAAATGTGAAATTCTTGAGAATTATGTAAAGTCTGTATTGTATTGCTTCAGTGTGTCATAGGCGCACTATAGAGGTTTACTATTATTACACCGTAAGCTGGTTTACTTAGGCTGTAATGGGTATAACACAGTTTCTCTTCCATGACATAACTTTAACTGTGGTTTTAAGTTACTCACTGATTTCTATTATTTTAACTAATGTACTTAACAACGTGAGAAAATGTTGACCACATTTGTACTCAAATTCTGAAGTAATTTCTTTTTCAAAATGGGTAAGTAACCTTTAGTTCTTAGAATATGGAAACGATATATTGACGCTTTGCATAGGAGCAATACTTATGAAACACAACAAGTAAGGCAATAAAAGAATGGGGCCACTAACTTGACAATAGAATAAATTACATATTGGTTATTTTATATAAAAACAAATATACCGTATGTAAGTGAGCTTACTTTATTTTGTAAGTAAATATTATTCCATAGTATACTACTTTGGTTAGTTATATGAACTATTTATTTTACTAAAAAATAAAAAAAAAAATATTTGTCTAGAAGTTACTTATACTTCACTTATATGAAAATATGAATTATTACATTTATTTGTCAACCAGTTCATCAACACTTACATTTATTTGAAAATCGACACAAAACTGCAGCTGAAAATATGAAAAAAATGTTACTAGGGAATTGGCATCATCTGATTTTGTAAGAATTAAGGAAAATATATCTGGATATAAAACATACCTTAATGAAATTTACTTATTTTTGTATGACGAAATAAGATAGGTTTACAGTACACGTTTTCCTGCTCAGCAGTCCATGTTTATCATAACAAGAATTGCTGATTCAAGAAAATAATTTCAGCTGTACATATTGTAGGCCAAATTAAAGAAAACTGTAAAATCGAAATCTAAGATACCAGTTTTAGATCATTTTTACTATAGGGTGTTTACGGACACAAGGTCTTTTAATATAATTACAATGATTTACGAAGAACCATTTTTTTGGCTATGGTTAAGACGTTCAGCATTTCTACAGTTATAGCATTTAATTTTTAAAAAGAAAATGACTAATTGCAATGATCCTTAACGTGAAATAAATTTTAAAACTTTAAGAATATTGCAGACTTCCGTTTATAATGTTGACACGTTTTAATTTTCTTCTTAAAATTTCGTCTTTGTGGATGAAATAATCTTTGTTCAAGACAAACTTCATTGATGCCAAAGTTTACCGTATTTAAGTTCTGTGATCAAGTTAAAAATGGCTTTTTATGTACAGGTTGATTAAAACCGTATACAATTGTGAAGTACCCCAACAAAATACGTATGTGAAATATGGTGCATGGTTAACAATTAGCTAGATATAACCCAATGCTTGAAGCTACGTAAGAAAAATACATTCCAGTTCAACATTGTGTTGGTTTAGGTTAAAACTCACACATGACCGTGAGTAATATGTTGTAATACAGCATTATGATCAAGACCCAAATCACAAATTATGTACCCTCCGAACCATTGACTTAGATAAATTAACAAACATTGTAAAATATATTCAAAACGATACAATGTAACTCGTAAGTGATATGTTATGTTGCAGAAGCTTGAGGCTAAATCCAATATGTTGAATCACTATATGACAGTACAATGNCTGAACGAAGACTATAAACTGTATTTTAAAAGATGTGGTTTATTGCCTTATGTGTGTAATGGTGCGGTAATTATTTGTTGTGT